>JAMKQA010089841.1:0-15776 GCA_024699735.1 Posidonia australis
AGGAATCCAAGTAATTCCACAAGCACAAACAACTCGAATCACAACATTATAATCATGAAAATTTCTACATTAGTAGTCCTCCAAACACCAATGAAGCAGTGTATATCCATCTCACAGAAAAAAAGAAAACATTTGTATATCCATCTCACAGGAAAAAACAACATTTACTAAAGCTACTGGACTCCACAATAATTAAAAAACCATAAAACCCTCGTACAACTTGAAATATAGCATGACAATGATAAAATGTTGTACATAAATATTTTTTCCAAATTTGACAATCAAGTGAAATATAGCATGACAATGATACCTGTTCTCTGTTTAGTCGACAGGCCGGAGGAGGCACGCTCCGTCGACAGGCGGAGGCTCGCTCCGTCGACAGGCGGAGGCTCGCTCAAGATGTAGACGGGAGAGGAGGTGGTGCTATGGAGGAGCACCGTCGACAGGCGGGAGGAGGATGCAGCGTAGGAGGAGCACCGTCGACAGGCGGGAGGAAGATGTGGCGCAGGAGGAGCACCGTCGACAGGCGGGAGGAGGATGCTGCGCAGGAGGAGCACCGTCGATAGGCGGGAGGAGGATGCGGCTCAAGAGGAGGCGGAAAAGACGCAGACGGAAGAATTTAGGTTAAGAAAGAAAGGGGCAGAACGACCTGTGTCGAGGTATTTTATACCTGAATTAGCGAGGACATTAACGAGGATATTTCCTCACTATGTAGTCGCTAAATTCAAGCGAGGACATTGCGAGAAAAAAATTCTCGTAAAAAAGTCGCTATGGTATTGCGAGGACATTTTCTCGCGAAATCCCCACTATATGTCCTCGTTAGATTATTACGAGGACATGTCCTCGCTAAGTCTTTGCTAGTTGTCCTCGCAAAATCTAATTTTTCTTGTAGTGCTAGGAGCTGGATGAATGCCTGCTATACCTAGATCGTTCTATAAACATGCTAATATAACTGCCAAGACAAACTGGATGGATGTGCAAGATGATACGCAAAAACTGCGAAGAAATCCACATAAAATATCGTAATCAAGAAAAACGACACGACAAAGAAAAGCACATGAAATGACAAGGTTCTTGGCGAGAAAGCCTCCGAAAATCATACAGGCCCCAAGAAAATCAATAATGCAAACAACTCAGGTAATCAGAATCATGAAAAACATTGCGAAAATCAAGATAGAAAAATTGCGAAGAAGTCCACGTAAAACGAGCAAACTTTGACATGTGAAGAAATTCACATAAAATGACAAAGTTTTTGTAAATAACACCTCGAAAAATTGTACTGATATCAAAAAGATAAAAAGTGGGGTCAACCCAGGTCCTCGGAATCATGGAAAAAGTCGTGAAAATAAAAAAAGGAGAAATAATCCGCAAATGGACCAATGAGAGCTTTTCGGTCAGTTCGTGTACTCCCTCAGGCGATGAAATCCAAATCAAATCAAAAAAATTTGAATCGTAGGAGTAAAGAAAATCAAATTGAATGTCGGATGAAGGACTTCGAAAACAAAGTGAAGAAAAATCCACGAAAGAAACACATAAGATGCAGGCTTACTAAAAAGGGATGAAATGATACACAAACATGATAAAAAAACTGTGTAAATGCATGAATAAGTGGCTAAATGTGCAAAAAGTGCTGAGGAATGACTTGGACAAGAATTATGCTAGACTGAGTGCAAAAACTAAAATGTATGCACATGGATTGGAGGCATAGGGGCAATTTGGTCATTTTAATGGTCAGGTGTGATAAATGCATGTATGGGGATGATGCATGGTCTGAGATATGCCAAAATATACGCAAAATGTCCAGAAAATGTTACTGGTAAGAAAACATGAAGAGGAAAAACAACAAAATGATGTAAATACAATAAAGGCCAAATGCAAGGACTAAAATGCAAAATTTGCAAAAAAAGGGAAAATCATAATTAAAACATATTCAATGGCTTCTGACCTGGTGTGCAAATGATGAATCGAATGACAATGTGGCACTGAGATGTGTGAAAATTGCATCTTGGTAGTTTCCTGAAAACTCAGGGTCTAAGTACAAAATTCACACATAAGTACAAATGGGATTAAGCTATGAAACTAAAGATCAATTTACAATGAAAACATGATTTTAAAGGGAATCTATGATTAAATGCAGGAATACGAAATGCAATAAGTGAAAAATATCAGAAATATGTGAGAAAACATTTAAAACCCTAAATGATGGATTTAAAATTAATCTAAGGGCCTAGATGCAAATTGTCTATGTTCAGAGATTGTTTGTTAATAACCCAGGGGGCTGCATGCAAATTTACAGGGCTTTAATGTGATAAAAACTGAACTTTTATGTTGATTAGTGCAATTATGCAATTTCTTAGAGTCAATATGCAAAATTTCTAGGCTTGAATGTGATGAAAATTGGACTTTTATGATGATCAGTGTAATTATGAGGTTTATTAGGGCTCAGGATGCAAATCTTCACAAAGAAAACTTATTTTTAAAAAACTTTGGGGCTCAGTGCAAATGATCAGGACTTAAATGTGAAGAAAATATGAAAACAGGGACTTAAGTGTGATAAAACATGTATGAATGCATTAGGAATGAAAAATCAAAATGTGTAGGGGATTACATGCAAATCTCACAAAGATAATAAAAGAACTGAAAGTTTTTTTTAAAACTACAGGGACTTAAAAATAAACAAAGAGGACTCAAATGTAATAACCTAAGGACCTAAGAATAAAAACCAAAAACCTAGGGGCCTGGGCCCAAAATGCTCCTTCGAAGATCACCGGAGCTTGATCTCAGACAAGGGCTCCGGCGACTGGCCAAGGGCACTGCGACGACGGAAGAAGGTGGGCGACAGCCTAGGAAGCTAGAGGGAGTCACGGTGGGAGTCTCCGACATGTCGTGTTGGGCTAGAGCGGTCTGAGGTGCTCCCCCCACCTCGTGCTTCGGCGAGGTGGCATGCCAGTGATGGGGAAGACGACGGCAATACTACAACGGTGCTCCGGCAATGGCTAGGCTCGAGCGGAGGTCAGAGAAGCATCAGGGTGGCACAGCGAGGCTTTGGGATTCATCGATATGGATCAGGGTGGCTTGTGGTGTGCCATCCATCCCAGGTGCCAACGACGGTTGTGGATGACAACGAGGATGACGTTGCGGTAGCGGGAGAGCTCGAGCAGCAATCAAGGGACGCTTGGTGGACCACAGGGAGACTTCCAGATGCGTTGGTCCAAGCAGGGCATGATCTTTGTGCTCTACCCACTCAGTGGGTTCAGCGGCAACGGTCGACGACAGCGAAAAACGGTGACAGGCGACGTGGAGGTCAGGGAGGCTCTTCTAAGGCAAAGGGAGACAAGGGGGAAGAGGAAGGAAGAGGAGGGGAGGCCCACAGGGCCTTGCCATGGATCAAGAGGCCTGATGCCTCGTCGGCGACAGGGAACCCACCATCGGAAGGGGGTCGACGACTTACAAGGGGTGTATCCCTGTCGTGACATGATCTAAGGGGATCCACAAAACCTATGGGGGCATGCTGGATTGAAATAGAAGGGAAAGGGGCATACCTGGCTAGCGACGTTGTCTCCCCGGCGGTGCTCGACGGCAGTCCTCTGGTTACTCTAGTGACGGTGGCTGGTGGTTCTGGGTTGCAAAAATGGGTGGAAGGAGGTGCTCTGGATCCGTGGAAGGATGCTGGGTCTCTAGGGTGGATTCAGTACTCGCTTTTGGGGGTTGAATCGCGCTTGGAGAGGCTAGAAGCTCGGATCCTCTGGTCTGTCGGTGGTGAGACGTTTTTAAACGTCGGTCCAACCTTCTCCCATCGTCAATCATCCTCCTCAAGGACTAGGCGCCGTAGGATCGAGCGCGTGACGAAGGAGGAAGGTCCGGAGATCGCAGGAGTGGAGGATAAGTGTCAGAAATCTCGAGATTAATTGTCAGAGTTGTCGCTGGAGATTGCGGGGGAGTTGTCGCTAGAATTATTTTTTTCAGTTTATAAAGTTTGTGATTGAAGGGGTATTGGGATTGGCAATTGGGCTTAGGGTCTTTAGGGTATTTCTGGTTTTTTTTGTTCTATTTTAGGGTTTTGTTTTTAAGGTTTTTAATAGATTTTGGGTTTTAGATTTAGGCTTTTTATTTATGTTTTATGATTTTAATTAAATTTCTGATTTTGGGATTTAAGGTTTAATTAATTGGTTTTTAAATTAGGGTTTTAATTATTTTAGGGCCTTTTTTAGGGTTTTAACTATTTTAATTTTAGGGTTTTGGGATTTTAATTAAGATTTTGAGTTTAATTAGGTTTTTTTTGTTTAATTAGGGTTTTGGATTTTAATTTAGGGGTTTTAGACTTTAATTAAGGTTTTGGGTTTAATTACTTAGGATTTTGAGTTCAATTATGTTTTTGTGTTTTAATTTTGGTTTTTATTTGATTAATTAGGGTTTTCACTTTATTACTTGGATTTTAATTGGATTTAACTAGATTTTATCTTTATTACCCAACAGAGTCGTCGGTTTTGTGACCATGCCCACCCGGGGTTCGGCGCAAGGTCGCGCCAGAGGGAGGAGATCACAGCCATGCTAAGATGACGAAGGCGCAAGATGGGATAAAACGAAAAAGAAAAGAAGTCGCCACCTAGTCTTTTAAGGGAAAGACGAGGAAAACCACAAAGGATTGAATGCATGAGATGCAAATGTGAAGGCCAAATGACTGCTAACTAGAGGATGGGTAAGGATTCCTATTACGCACGGGGAAGGTGTTAAGTACCCCTGTATGTCCGAGAAACTCGGTCTTTCTAGTCTAATTTGCTTGCAAAAGGCTGGTTGAATGCTTGCTAATCCTAGATCGTGTTCTAAACATGCTAACATGAATGTCAAGATAAGATTGGATGGATATGCAAGATGGTATAGGCCCAGAGCCTGATTTTCCCAACCAGGACTTCGCATAAATACAAGCACAAATAGTGTGTTGAGTTGTCTAGCGCTAAGCAGATAGCGCTGGCCACAAGCAGTCCACCGAGGAGAGACCACGATGTCTACACTGCTACGATGTGCCACCCTATGTAGGAGTCGCGTCGTCCTGCGATTTTCCTGCTTGGAGAACCCTCAACAAAGCCAACCCCTCCTTGGGAAGGCAGTCCTGTCTGTCAGGACGCTACCAGTTACGGGGCGCGCGTCCCACCCACACTGGCCAACACAGGGCTCACGACGCCCTCCACATGGTGCTCAGGAAGGCGTATCATACCTCCCCGTCATGCCATAAAATACCTCAACCTACGGACTATAACTCTAGCCTCCAAACGACAGTCAAGGAGTATCATACCTCTAAGACCTGACGAATCTCAGCCTCAGGTATCTCGGCCTCCAACTCAACCAAAAAACACCAGAAAACTCTTTCCAAAATCATTTTCAAATTTGTACTTTTCTCTTTCCAAAACTCTCCTTTGGAAAACCTTTTCAAAATCATTAAATGTCCTTTAAAACTCAAGCAACATTGTGCCCAACAACGACACGGAAACCAAAGGCCGAGAAACCACAAACAAAATACAGCCTCGACAACTCTCCTGTCAGGCCTAGGTAAAAGCACCTTGGGGGCGTTTGGGTTCATCAACACCACGCTCAACCCACGACCACAACCAAAGAAAACACCAACAAAGCATTCTCTGAGTGTCAAAATCACCTAGAAGACACCTCAGTAAAGCAAACACAACCAGAACTCCACGCTCTGGCACCAAGTGTAAGACATCTACTGGCTTGTGTCCCTCGGGAGCACAGCCAGATAGGCTTAAACACCTGAAATAGTGCCACTGAATACTCCATTCAGTGCACCGCATACAAAACCACACAAATCTTAGACCTAGGGATGCTATTATTATCCCTAAAGTCCAAACCAACTGGGGAAAGAACCTATTATTCCTAAATCATTTCATCTTTTATTCTACCCATACCCCAGGTAGAATCTTGCTAATTCGTTTTTAGGCAAACCCTAGACCATTCTAATGATTACCCTAACCATTTATGCCATTATATTTATCCCCCCAAGATTAATATATATATATATTAATCAAAACATAAGATAACTTAATGTAGGATCAGGGCTTGAATCGGCAGACTGAAATGGAACAGTTGACTAAATCTGGGCTCAGGGCGCCAGATCCGTAAATCAAAAAACCACTTGATCGACTGAAAATCCTTGATTCAGCAGACCGAAAACGTTCGGTCGATCGAACCAGAAATTCTGTCAACACCCAAGACTCCCAGAACGACAGATCGAATAAATTCGGTCGACCGAACTAAGGGTCGAGGGGACAATCTGCAATAAAAACGGCATACCTAAATAATTCGACATGCCGAACTAGGCGACTGTAGGGCAACCCAAAATGGGATCCAAAGTCCAATCCTGCAAATCACCAATCCAAACCATGTAAACAATATATCAAAATGAAGATTTCAACGATATCTTCCAAACCAGACAAACAACACCGAGATCTGTCAAGTGGATCTCGAGAAAACCATAGAAAACACAAAGTGGACACTATTCACCCCAAACCATAAATAAGGCCATAAATGGCCAACAAATGCACAATAAATTCTATAAAATTTACTACAATTACCAGCACACTAACATGCACCTATGGTACAAATTTGGAACCAAAATAAAATCTACGGGGGTGCGTACCTCCATCGAAGACTTAGCGACGCGAGACGGACGGCGACGCTCCTCCTCCAACCACGAGCTGCTCCTCTCCTCCACGCGACGATGGCGGCTGCATCCTCCTCCTCCTGACCATCTCCCTCTTTCTCTCTCTCGCAACCCTCTCTCCTTCCCGCCTCCCCTCTCTCTTTTCTCTCCCTTTCCCACGCGCGAGAGGAGAAGAATAAGAAGAAGGAGAGGAAGGGGTGGTGGTGGGGCCCGGGGAAGAGAAAGAAAGAAAAGGAAAGAGAAAGAAGGGAAGGAAAGAAAGGGAGCCACAAGTACGAAACCAAATCACGCGACCTTCCACGTCCACGTGACTCGTGCCACCATGGACTCACCACCAAACCTCCACAGTCCAGGAGAAACCACAAAACTCCTATGAGGGCCAGCACAGCACCAGCACCACACCACGCTAAAAGGCCAGAAACCCACAATCCAAGTATCAGACACCACTGAGAACGTGTCCCACATTAGGCATTGGGATTCCCAAAGCCTAATATGCCTGAATTTCACATTAATTATCTGGTGAAAGTACTCCTCCTAAAATCTGGGTCGTTACACAATAGGCTTACAATCAATATATGTATGAATCAATATTAAATAATAAATTAAATTAATGGTGGAGCCTATCACAAGATACTTAGTACAACATTGATATTTAGTCTTTGGACAAAAACATCAATTTGTAAGTGGTAGTATTAATATAATAATCAAATATTAACAATCAAGCCTATCAAACAATGAGCCTTTCTTTTGATCGACTTATTATTTATATGGAAATCTTGGTGATCGTCACATATTATTATCACATGCATGTTCAAAATTCAATCAAATAGGACATTCCTTTAGGTTGACAATCATTTACATGAATTTCAGATATATAATCATCTTAATATTTCAAATAAATCAATTTATACAAGAGAGGCTACTTTGATAACATATTATTTCAATGAAGTTATTTTGAAACATCTGACATTCAAAAAAATAAACACCAAAAAATTTTAATTTTATTATTGAAAAGACCATACCGTAAAGTCCCTTATAGCATAAGATTGTGCCTTCACAGACATATGCATGGACATCTACAATTTTCCTGATGGACATAGGAATCTGAGCAGACGTTTGAAATTTCCCTAATGCACATAGGGTTTTGGTAGACGTTGAGAGTAGACGTTCCCTAACTGGTTTGGCATCAAGGGCGGACATCTGCTACGAACATCCTATAACTACTGTCCCATTCCAAACCTTTCTTCCTCAACATGGAAACCAAAAAAAACTTAATTTCTTTATTAATCATGTATGATTGATGATTTAAACATAATTTGTTCTGATATCACTTGTTGGGATTGATATATCTTGTTAGATTTGATATATGTTTGGGAGAAGAACATTAAAACGAAAAAATATCTTTTCACATAGTATCAAATATGAAAAATCATTAAGATAAAACATAATCAGAAGTATACCTGAATTCATAGAGATAATTAATACTTTAGGTCTTGAGATTTTGATCTTAAGTCTTAAGACTTTTTTCTTCTAAGTCTTGTATGTATTAATTTTCTCAGAGAGAATGGAAAGTGTGTCAGTTACGTATGATTTGAGAAATATAATCACTTATATATATCCTTTTCTTATTTCTAATTTTGCCTATCACAACAAGAGAAAATAAGACCTTTTGGTTTCTATACATAATTAAATACATACCATATTAAATGTTATTATGTTTACTAATTTAAATCTTATTAGATCACTTTAAACTAATCAAAACTTTTACACAATCTATAACACATAATTAATGATATAACTAACACGTTAGATAGTCTGCAGTCACTTGGTCTAGTGGTGAAGTCTCTTTGTGGTTGTACGAGAGGTCGACTCTCTTAAACATCATATATATTACATCACTTAGTGATGATTTCTCGTAGCTAATTGTTTTAGTGTAATATATATCAATTACCGTTTACAAAAAAAAACTAACACGTTAGATAAATACATCCAACACATCCTCTGTTCCATAAACCATGGGCCATGTTGTAGCTAGAGTTGGAAAACGGGCCGGGCTGCTCAACCCGCCCGAGCCTGGACCGGGTCAGGTCGGCCCGGGCCATTGGGCCTAAACTGAATTTTTTTTTTATTAATAAAAAATATTTGAAATACAACAATTTTTTTACATAAAAAATACAAAAGGTATTTACATCATTTGTTTTACATTTTTTTTAAAATTTTTACATCAAGAATTATTCATTTGGGGAATCTGTTCTGCGTGTTGAAGTTGATGTCGCATCATCGTCTTCTTCTGATTCAGACTTCAAGCTCAATCCTTGAAGAAGGTCAACCGCATCGTACCAATCTTTTAAGCAATCAGAGGCTTCTACAGACTTCTCTGATAATCTACATTTTTTATCATTTAATACTCTTTTTCCTGCAGAAATTGCAGATTCCGATGCCACAGTCGACGTCAGAATCGTTAGTAAATCTTTTACCATTTTTGCTACTATAGGAAACCTAATAGCTGTAGTAGACCACCACAGCTACTATAGGAAATCTAATATTTGTAGTAGATTCCATTGCCATTTTTGCTACATAATTTAGCCGTTACAGAATGGTGCACCAGATTGGTGCGTCAGGTATGTGCGCCCCATATTTTTTTTTAATTTTTACTAGCAGGCCGACCCGACCCGGCTCGGTCCAGACTGATTTCACAGGTCAAATTGGACTTAGTAAACGGACCTTCGTGGACCTGAACCTTGGGCTTGGCATGGCCCACGACGGGCCTGACCTGGTCCGGCCCGTGGAATTTTTTTTTGGGCCAGGGCGGACTATGACCGGCCGGCCGGCCCGATTTCCACCTCTACTTGCTTATATTGGAAGTAAATAACCCACACGCCGCGTCTTTCCACTTAATGCACACCCTTGATCCCATTTCTGACCTTGAGAGAGAGAAACGCAAGAGAAATCAAAGAGAAAGAAATGGCTTATTCTAGTACTTCTGCTCAAGCCATGCTTCTCTTCAAGATCTCGTGTGCTACCCTGGCGGTCTTGTTCTCCCACGGGGCGTCGGCGGCCACGACACACACGGTCGGAGGCAGCTCGGGCTGGATCATCCCTGCAGCCATTAACATGACGTTCTACCAAGACTGGGCTTCCACGAAAACCTTCTCCGTCGGTGACAAGCTTGGTTAGAACCTAAAAACTTGCTCTACTTATTATGTTCTTAGTGATTCATCCTTTTGGATTTGGAACGAGACGTGATCGTGCTTTGGAATCATGCATGTTGCTTGTTTTTGTAGTTTTCACCTTCGAGACCCGGAGCCACGACGTGACTCAGGTCGACAAGTCCAGCTACGGTTCGTGTTCCGCCGCCGGTGCGGTCGGCAAGGCCATCACGGCCGGCCCCTCCACCGTCACGCTGACCACCGCCGGCACCCACTACTACATCTGTGGCTTCCCTGGACACTGTGACGGTGGCCAGAAGGTGGCCATCACTGTGCTGGCCGGCTCTTCTGCACCCCCTGCCGAGGCTCGGACTGCCGGTGCTCCCTCTTCTGGAGAACCTAGTGCTACTAACCAACCGACAGCTGAAGGCCCCACGACAGGGGGACCTAGTGTCGGTGGTCCGGCAGGTGGATCCTCGCCCCAGTCGGCTGCGGGGATCGGAATCTCCACCACGGTCGTAGGGTTGGTAACCCTTTCACTTATTTGAAATGGTGTGGCCGTCGGGACCTACGTATCGTCTGCACATGGATAGTGTTGGATCTCATCAATTGATTTGAACGTTGAGACGACGATGTCTTCAAGCATTGGCTTCACTACTTTCCCAAGAGAATGCAGGAGTTAATTTTACTTGTCTTGTTTATCTCTGAAATTTTATTCTATATATAAGCAGTGGGTTTCACTTGCAGGATTTCTTTCTTTCTGAACATCATTTCACTTGCATTGCGAATTGTGAGTTGGTGATGGATGGTCTAGATGACTTGGATAGCCCAGGGGTATGCCCTACGTCTTTCTTTCTTTTTTTCTTGGTTTTCATATAGTTCTTGCAAAAAAAAAAAAAAAAAAGAGGGAAAAAACAACAAAGATCCGTTCCTTTCTCCCTGCCTTCATCCTTTTCCATCTTCTATGGCATGCCACTGCCACTGGCTATGACTTTCAACTCAACCGCCGATGATTTTGGCACTCAACTCTACTTTTATGCACTTCCCTGAATTTTGCTAGCAGTGTCATCATTCTCCGCATGGTTTCAGTTTAGTGTCCATCACCAGATGCTCTTTTGTGAATCACTGACTGCAAGTCTCCGTTTATCTTGATCGATCTGATGCCATGCGATAGAGCTACTTCAAATCCTTCAACAGTAGAGTTTCATAGTGTGACTCTGACACCATTGTTGGTCAAACAAGGGGTGCAGATGCCTTGGATGCTGATGGAATTCTACGAATCCTGCATGAGCCCTTTGGTTGAACAAAACCGTTTTCCCTTTATTTTTTGGGTTGAACAAGACCATCGGCGCCCTGAGTGTCCATGCGTGCCAGAGTGGCCACCAAGATATCTAAAGTATCAAGATTCAAAATTCAACCCCCCATAGTTTGGTTTAGTTGTCAAACCTGCAATTCAATGTGAATGTGACATTAAGACTTGAAAGCGCTCACTTGCCATAAATAGACCTGTCGATTGGGTCGTGTCGTGTACTTATCGTGTTATTGTGTCTACCATTTTTTTACCAATATTTCTTGTATTGTGGAAAAATTATACTTGATTACTAATAATACAATAATTTTAAACATATATAAAATATATTTGTATTCAATCTGGTAATAATATGCTTAATAATCTATTATTAATGTTAAACGTGTATTAACTGGATTTAATCAGTTCCAATCGTGTTAAATCAGGTAATAATCGTGTCTAACCGTGTCAAAATAAAATTATGTTTATTAACCATAAATCACATAAATATTTCAAAATAATTTAAAAAATTTATAACTAAATTTTATTGTGTTATCGTGTCGTGTCGTTTCGTGTAATCAGGTCGTGTCAAGAATTAACAGATCTAGCCATAAATGCACCGTTCCATACGGTTGTGTGACTCTATATTGGTAAATTATCTATGTTGGAATAAACTGTGAAATTATATATATACATATTGATTGAGTTTATTAATATGTCAATTATAGTCATACCAAACGATCTAGAAAAAATTATGATCAAACAATACATGGAATAAAAATAAAATATAGAGATAAAGTTAGAAACCATCCGATTGAGTCGTCTCGAATGATTTGTCTTAGAGAAAATAGTAGGCCTCATGTCGATATGCAGGATTCCACGTTATTCCTCTCAGAATAAAATGCTCTAGTAGATGGAGAATGTACCATATTCTCGTTTACATTACAACTACACCTCAATTGCCTCTGAATGAAGTAGCACAGAGAGTCATCATTTTTAGGGCACAGAGTCGTCAGACAGTAGAGAAAACAAAAGGAGAAAGGCGAGAGAAGAGAAAGGAAAAATCCTCTTCAAAAACGTTACCCTCTCGTCTCATATACCCATTCTACACGCTTGTTGGAAGTCATTTTTTACAAGCCCAAGTGTAACTAAGTAAGTAAAACCCAACTATAATTAATTAAGGCTTTAATTAAACTTAATTAACTAATGTAATTTGTTTAAAAAGTACCCAAAGACCAGAGACCATTTCCTCAAGCATGAGCCTGCCCCGGCCCAACGTGTGCACGAGTGTATGCGGTCATTCATGCTTAGTCTAAGTTCTTGTAAACACTTGCTCTAGAAATTTTTTGGAAATAGGATTATCCAAGTTTTTACACTTCACCAATATGTGACTAAAGTCCCGCATACATGCACAAAAAATATCCTTCAAAATTTCCCCTCTATTGGACTTACACTTTTGGACTTACTACTAAACATTTAATCCTTATTAATAAAGATAATGTAATGGGCTTAACATGAGCATTATTTAATCAAGTGTCATGAGTCCAATTAAGTCCAACTTAAATATGATTAATTAAATGTTCAACAATCCTCCACAAAATCCAAAGTATAATGTACTATCTAGAATTAGCTATCATGTCAAGCTTTCAGTAATGATACTTTCCAGTTTGAGTTGCTACCTGAGTTAGTCAATATTACCTTCACAAGAACTAGGTGAATTTATGTTTTGAACTTGAACCTTTGGTGTAAAGATGTTTATCGGTAACAACATCACAAAAGCTATGGTTATGATATTTAGGTTTGATGCAATAATGGTCATGCATCCATATCCTGAATCATGACTGACTTCAAGGAACAACTCAATTCCTCTATTGTAGCCTCACAATGCCAATCATTTAGTTGGATATCTCCAAGGATGTATTACTAGCATCCTATCATAAGACTTAATCCCATTTAGAGACTACTCTCTTACTAACTTGTAGTCATGATATCTCTAGGCTTACAGGGGACAGACACTCATATACATAAGTATAATTATATATTTAATATGTCATATATATTTACAAAACAACTTATTACTACTACATGGAACCTACTTTGTGGGATCTCCACTCAGTTAGGTTGGGTTGTTGCTGCTTGTGAATCCGTAATGGATTTCAGTCCCATCTCCAGCCTGGATTTCTAAACTAAGGTTAAAACTAATCCCTTAGTTATAGGATCAGCTGTATTATATTTGGTACCAATAAAGTCCACAACTATAATCTCATCAAACACAAGTTCCTTTATAGACTTTAATCTAACTTGAATATGTCTACTTTGCTTTTGATTGTACTTGGAACCATTGATTTTAGTAATCATTGTTATGCTATCATAATGTACTAAGATTGCAAAAAGCAACTTCTTTACCATAGGTAAACCAAACATAAGTCCCTTTAGTCATTCAGCTTTCATCCCAGTTTCATCTAAAGCACATAACTTTGCCTCAAATGTAGATTGAGATAGGATGGTTTGTTTCTTAGACCTCTATGCGACAAAGCCATCACCCAAGGTAAATACATACCCTAAAATCCTATTACTTCTAGAGTTCTTGCCTATCCAGCTGACATCACTATACCATTCCAAGACAGAAGGATGTTGTCCGTAATATAGCTTAAGGAAAATTGTTCCCTTTAAGTACTCTATCCAAGGGCTCCTAATGGATTCTATTTGGACAGCTTATGTATCTGCTTAACTTACACACTGCAAATGAAATATCTGGTATTGTGCAATTTGCAAGATATTTCAAACTACTAATGATCTGTGAGTATCTTCATTGAGACACATGAATTTCCACTTTCATTCTTGTATAAAAGTTTCGAAGAATTATTTAGAATTTTTACAGGTCTTCATGTAGTATGGCCGAATCTCTCCAATGTTTCTTAATATAATGAGACTGAAAGAGAACTATACTACCAATTGACCTAGTGATTTTAGGTTGTAAAATCACATCAGCAACATCCATATCCTTCATTTCAAACATGCTACATAAGAATGATTTTGTTTCATTAATAACACTCAAATTAAATCTAAATAATAGTATATCATCCACATACAGGCATAGAACATTATATTCATCATTGATACTTTTGATTTGACATACTTATCAGATTCATTAACACTAAAGCCAAAAGAAAGTATGATTTGATCAAACTTTTTATGTCACTATTTTGGAGTTTGTTTCAGTCCATACAAGGACTTTACAAGTTTACACACCCTTCTTTCATTCCCCCGAACTACAAAACCTGTTGGTTGATCCATATAAATCTCCTTTTGGAGATCATCATGCAAAAATATAGTTTTTACATCCATTTGATGTATGATGATATCATATATAGATACTAGCGATACAAGCACTCTGATTGTAGTCATACGGGAAACATATGAATAGGTATCAAAATACTCTATTCTTCTCGTTGTGTAAATCCCTTGATAATCAATCTAGCTTTATACTTATTGATTATTCCATTTGGATTTAGTTTCTTCATAAAAATCTATTTACACTTTACAGTTGTACACCCAGGAGGTAAATCAATTAATTCACATGTCCCATTAGAAACAATTGATTTAATTTCACTATTGACAGACTCCTTCCAAAACTTTTCTTCTGATGAAGTCATAGCTTGTTGAAGAGTTACAAGATCATCCTCCATGTTGAAAGTAACAAAGTCACTTCCAATGTCTTTGGATATCCTAGTTCTCTTGCTTCTCCTAGGCTCATTTATTTTCACAGACTGATCTGGTCTAGAAATAACACTATCGAGTTCACCACCCACATTTGTCATTCTTTCCACATAGTTAGGAATGGAACCAATGGTAGGGGTAGAATCTATAGAGAAAACACTTTGGGAAATACCTGTCTTCATGGGAAATACATTTTCAAAGAATGTTGCATCACAGAATTCTACAATAGTATTAATATCCATGCTTGAAACATCAGATCTTATGACTAAAAATCTATAAGCATAATTAGCTTCCACATAGCAAAAAAATATAGTATCTACTATTTTAAATCTCAATTTCTTTCTCTTGTATTCTAGGATCAATACTTTTGCAAGACATCCCCACACGTTAAGATATTTCAAACTTATCTTGTGACCTCTCCATAACTCAAAAGGATTACTTAATTTCTTTATGCTTATGGAGAACTCTATTCAAAATATGGCAAGTCGTATTTAAAGCTTCCCCTACATATAAGTAGGTAAATTAGAGCTTTGCAGCAGAGCATTTATCATATCTCTCAGGGTTCTATTTTTCCATTCTGCTATCCATTAGACTGTAGTGAATAAGGAGCCATTACCTTAGGTATAATATAGATATTTTGACAATATTGTTGAAACATATTGTAGACACCCCGATTTTGAGGTGACCCAGAGATGAGTATCCTTATGTTACTTTGGATGTGATCAACCATTAAACCAAGCCCCAAACCCATTAGCAAGCCAAAGCCCAAAGAATTCTGTGAGCTGAGTTGGCGCACCAACCAGGCGCACCTCATAGGCGCACCTTGTAGGCGCACCAAGCAGGCGCACATCACTGGCTCACCAAGCAGGTGCCCAGCCTTTTCCAGGCTGCGGCTGCAGACCTTCCATCTTCCAGGCTGTTACCCTTGCAAACGAATGTGCCAAGG
>JAMKQA010089842.1:0-11626 GCA_024699735.1 Posidonia australis
AACCACCCCGTACTGGAGTTCAACCGCCCCGGCCGCAGCCTCAAAATGTACCCTCACTGGTACAAGCACGGAGTACGTCCTAGGGACGCCCTGGTGTCTGAGTAACTGGGGACTCTAACCCCAGCCCCGTACAGCACCGACACTGAGGGTAGTCCGGGTCTCTTTCACCCCGGGTCCTACAGTACCACCACAGTCTCGAGGTTCCTTCCCCGGACCGCACACTCGACAACCACACTCACCAAGGACACGTCCTCGACCTATCTTGAGGTCTCACTACCTCGTCGACAAGTCCTGGTTCCCTTGTGGTTCCTACAAATCTCTTTCATTCATTTCTTTAAAACCATATGCAATTTTCTTTGCAAAACATCCATAAAACCTCATTTTTATTCATAAAAATTCTTGCAATCACATGCATTAATTATCAAACCATTACCTGTTGTCCTTAAGCCCACACATCCTCTCATGGTCTATCATACCATGCATTACCACCCCTTACTGGGTCCACAATAACACACATGTGCCATATTTTCGATCTTTCATAGAAAAACATCGTTAAAATTAACTTAGCAACATGCATCTCATTTCATGAAATCTTCACGCATTCCATACATTTATCATGTATTTATCATGCATTTATCCACATTTAATCATCATTTATTTTGCATTAATCAATACAATTCTAGGTTTTTCGTTCCGGTCAACCGAAATCCCCTGATTCGGTCGACCGAAACATTTCGGCATTCCGAAAACCTGACAGATAAACCAGTCCCCCACTAAAACGGTCGACCGAAACCATCCGGTCGTCCGAAATCTCCTGATTCGGTCTACCGAAACATTTCGGTCGTCTGAATCAGTGATCCAGGGAACTACCTGGGAGCATTTCGGTATGCCGAAACCAATTCGGCATACCGTTTTCTGCCGTTGCAGAAAACTTCCCAGGCCACTTTCCTCCGTTTCTCCCACAAGTGGGAGTGAGGATCAGACCCCCCAAACAACCACCATAAATTTCCAATAAAACATGGGGTGTAGACCTCCAAGTCTACTTAAAAACCCCTCAAACAAATCACAAATCCATTAAGCATGCTGTTCTAACGAAAATCACAAAGCCATGGAGCTCAAACATCACCACTGTAGCATGCTTCTACAATATCCACAAAATTCACACAAAATCCCCATAAAACAGCATGATAACATCCTAAACATGCTATTCAACTCATTCACATCATTTCCACATTTTTATCATGATTTAAACAGCATTTTCATGCATTAATCAAGTTCTCAGCCCTAAAATGGCATGTGCTGCAAACGGAAAAGAAGAAGGGATGGGAACGCGTACCTGGCTCCGGCGAGCCTTGCGTACCCTCCTCCGGTGGTGCACGGCACCAACCCAGCCTCCCGCACTCCCGCGAGCTCTCTAGACGCGCGACGCCTCTGCAGCAACCACCCACTACTCTCGCTCTCTCTCAACTTCTCTGCCTCTCCCCCAAGCCAAGCACCTCCTCTTAAAGCTCCCCGCCATGCCAGCCTCCCCGGAATCCCGTCGACGCTCCTCAGCTGCTCGTAGCTCTGAGCGGAGGGGATGGATCGGGAAGTCCTCCCCCGTTAGCTCACGAGGCTTCCAGGTTCGTCACAGGCATGGAGAAGACGGGTCAGAGGCACCTCCCGCACAGCTGGCTCTTGACCAAGTCAGAGCCCAAGCCCAAGTGGGTTCACCACAAACACGGTTCTCAAAGCAGAACCGACCCACTGGCCACAGAAAATACACCACAGGGGAGAAACCAAAGCACAGAACACAGAGGGAACCCACAACCAACAAACACAAATTGGATTTACCATTAATAAACCATAAACAAATAATTACAAAAAATCCACGGTTTATATTAAAATGGAAAAAACCAAGCACATATGTTACATATAGTCTACAATCCCAAAACAATATATTGAAATTATTATTTTTCCTTTCTGTTTGATTAAGAACTTGAAATAATCTTTTTTTTCTTTGCAAACAGTAATAACTTGAAATAAACTTGATATTGAATTGATTTTTTGTTTAAATGTAGATAGCATCACATTCAGATAATTCTATCGCTACTGATCCCAATACCATAATTTCAAATGAAAACTATAAAAGGAAAGGGTGTTGTCGAGATTTGTCGGATACAGACGGCATGTTATCCAAACAACTTCATCATATCATTAGAGAAAATTAAGAGCTTATTACATACTAGGCACTTCGCTTTGATTGATAGGACACCACTCACCCATTTCTTTCATTTGGGAAAAAATTTTCAGATGGACACTCGACTTGTCCATTATGTAATAGAGTATTTTAATGAAAGGAAAAATATGTTCAGATTTAGAAGAAAATATGTAATGTGTAGTGCAAAAGATTTTTCTTTGATATTAGGCCTCCCTTTGAATGGTACAGAAGGTAGAGCAATCGATGTGAAGGAGTGTAGGTCATCAACAACTAAAGGAAGGTATCTTTCCAAGGGAATAAGATGATTGTTTAAAAAAGTCATTTTTAAGAAGGTGAAACAGTTGTTGGCAGATAAGATCAATGACGACGTGGAAGGACTCGTCAAGTTGTTAATTTTGTATTTATTTGCAAACATCTTATTCTCGTAGACGAACAATTCAATATATATAGGAATGTGTTTTATGTTGATAACTTAGATAAACTATGGACATACAGTTAGGGTAATGCCATATATAACTTCATAATGTTTGATATTCATCAAAAGGCTATTCATCTTAGAAGCAATGATAACACTCGAAGAACATCAGAGGATGTACCTTCGCTGTGATGATAATATTTATGTTAGTTTTCAATTGATTTAATTCATCACATGATAACATTTTGTAATTAACTATTTTCTCATCAATTTAATAGGCTTGGTTTTTTGAGATTAGTAGCATAGCCAAAGCTACAGGCACTAGAAGAAGTCTTGGATTTTTAAAGTAGCATTTTGATAGAAGCCATGATATTTCATGTATAGATACAAATAAAGTTAGTTGAGACATTTATTCAATTAAAATTTTTTTTTAGAAGATAATTGAACTTGCTTCGTACGTACACTGTATTCTCGATGATGACGACCCCATTGGTCGTAGAGGGCAATGAGTCTTGGCTTTTGTCAATAAAGTCAAAGGATAAGAAACCTAAATACTGGATTCATCATGTCAAGGCAATACGTGATGGAGACATTAAAGTTTGGTGTCCTGCGAAGAAATCTATTAAGGGAAAGGGAATAGATGGAATTCATTGAAGGAGATTGAGAATAAGATGGATAGTGAGGGAGATGTAAAGAAGAATAAAGGAAAAAAAGTAGTCGACGAATCATCTGATACGCCTATTCATTGTGGAGATGTTGAATTATCTTTTCATGCAAAGTATATTATATTAAAAGAAAAGTATGAAACAACATTGCTCACTATCAAGCACTTGAATCGAAAATTGGAGACAAAGAAAGTAAAGATTGATTTGTTGGAGAGAAGAAACCAGGACTTACTTGCAAAATTGAAAAGGAGACCTGGTGGTCCTGTAAATAGTAAGTTATCTTTAGTAATGTACTTTATTTATATATTTTCCTATATGCATTTATAGAATGATTACAAATGTTGTATGTGAATTAGTAGATACTCTTAAAAAGGATACGGAAGAAGTGGAAGCCAGTCCAAATGAAGGACCGAAAGAAGTAGAAGAATATGTGGAAGAGAGACAAGAGGGAAGAGGTTGAAGGTACCCAATTAAATTATTCTTGATTTTATGATATTACAATGCAAATGTGAAAGTATTTTTAAATATGATAGAACATGTCATTTGTATTTATCTACATGAAAACATGAAGAATGTGGGAAACACAAATTACTGTGTAAAAAAGAAGAACAAAGTAAGTTAAACTTGGTTACTATTAAATTTATAGGTATTAAATTTATAGGTTGTTGATTTTTGTCATCTTGTCAGTTGAAGTTTGTAAACTTGGTTACTATTAAGGATTTGAGTAGTAATACATTTCACTTGTATTTACGTGACATCTGTGGCTAGCGTAGGCTTGTGAGTATGTGTAGACACCACACTTTGGCAGCACTTGTTGACGAACTCCTTTGGAAGAGCTCACTTCAGTGGTGACGAGGCATTTTTCCACACTAAAGCCCATTTCATACTCCAAACAAGCCCAACACCTTAAACCTACCTTAAACCACAAGCTCGAGCCCATATGATAGTTATGCACTCAAGAAACAAGCCTAGAATCCAGCCAGCAATGCGCTGACATAGCCTAGAATCCAGCTAACTAAGTACGCGCACTTAGTTAGTGCACCTTACAGGTGCAACTAAATGCTGCGAGGCCTTAGGTCAGTAACTAATCTACTTAAGGGTACATTGATCATTCTACATTTGGATCACCAGTTCACCTTTCCTATTGGTTGGCACAGATTTGAGCGTGTCTCTTGATGTTTGTGAACCATCATACCCTTTAACACAACCTTAATTCCAATCCTACCCTTTTTCATTCCATCTCCACCCTTTATTCAAATCTCTCTATTCATCAATGACCCCCCATGCACGTCCTCCTCTATTTATTCTCTCCACCTCGTCACTGACGAGATTGCTGGAGAGCTGACTAGAGAACCTACCGGAGTAACCACCTCCCAGCTAATTTCTTGCCCGCGGCCCCCAACCCACCACTTCTTTGACCGCACACAGCCATCCCAGCACACTGCATTACCACTACATAATTCTCTACAGCCACCTACACATCCTCCTCAGGCCAGCACCAACATCCCCAGCCACTAAGCTGAAGCACAGCCACCTCTCACATCGAGCTCCACCATTGCCGACCAACCGAATCCTAACCGAACACCCACCAGTCCGACAAAGCCGCATAGTGCCTCCCAATCCGTGCTCAACTTAGCAAACACCTCCCCACAGTTGTCCAATCATCACACAACCTCCAGCAACCACCTCCAACTGCCTCCTATCGCCGCCAAGCGCCATCGACCCGAAGTACCGCCGACGTTCGGTGGAAACAACCCATCCACGTCATAGGTGAGTTTCCACTCCTGTCGTGAATCTCTTTGTTTCCTCTTATTTGTCTTGATTCATTGTGATTCCCCTTGCATGTTTTTGGTCTGAATTCACCTTGTTTTCTATCATCTGCATCGCATTTCTCGGTCGCTTGTGTTGAGTCTCCTCTACCTGTGTTGGGCCAACAGGCCATAAGCACGATAGCGACTCAACCCGACAAGCCATTCCCTTCCTCTCTCTCCACTGAGTCACTCCAAGATATTCATCGACGCTCCTTGTCGCTTCCATGGCTAGCCGAACTTGAGAACTCCGGTGGAGCTCAATGAGGATGACAACGAGACTGCATCGCATTCACTTGCATTTGCATAGCATTTTTGCCTCTCCTCTTGCTCTCTCTATCCACCGATAGCGTCGAAATGGTTCGTTGGAGCCCGTGGCCTACATTCACAACCATGGACATCATCGGAACCCAACCAACAACGAGGTAGATGGGGAGGATCAACTGCACATCCATGTTTACTTCTAATCATCGATACCTGTTCATTATCATCCATACTTGCTTCCCATGCAACCATTTACATGATTGCATCACTGCATCTGATCATCGTGCCATGACAAAGTTCGCTGGCCTGACTACAAATTGTCCAGTGCACCTTGTTAGCAAAAATAGTAAGCGCAACTTGCTAGCGCAACTCATAGTTGCATATTAGACCTTTGAGCTAAGCACATTGTGTTTCATTGATCGATTTTCTCGCATGTTTCTTGTACATTTGCATGTTTTTGCATGCATTTCATGGTTTTCATCCATGTTTTCCAGCATCCTGCATTCATCCATAGGGCAATGATGTTTACTATATCGAATGCTTTTGCCTGACGATCTAGAATTCATATAGCACGACTGAGCACTAGGTCGCATGGTTTTCCACCCCTCACATTCCACTCGCATTGGCATGACATCAAGAATCCATTCATCCATTCTAGACCTAAGCAAGTATGCATTAGCATTGGCTACACATGCGAGTGATTAACCAAAAAAGATCGATTTTTCGAGCGCATGGAGGTGCCTAACACCTTCTCCATGTGTAACAGGAGTGCTTACTCTTTCTCTAACCCATGACGACCAATGTGCCGCATTCCATTGGCACGAAGCATTCATGCATCATTTACCTCGATTTTTATCTCCTTTTTCTTGCATTCAGTTTTCCTCATCTTCCAAGCCTAATAGAATAGGTGGCGACTCCATTTCCTTATCCTTTTTTTTTTGCTTTGGTATTTTCGAGTCGAATGTCCTTCCTTAGATTAAGCATCTTCACTGTGACCTTATCGATTCACGGGTTTGGTTTTCACACCAAACCCCTCAAGTCAGGTTCTACCATCATGGTCACAGTATGGTACGTGCAAATACCATGTGCAACTCACTAGCGCAATTTCCTAGTGCACCTTAGAGGCGTAACTCCCAGGAATTTAAATACTATATTGAATTCTTTTGACCGACGGTCTAGAATTCATATAGCACAACTGAGTACTAGATCACATGGTTTTCCACCCCCCACATTCTACTCTCATTGGCATGACATCAAGCATCCATTCATCCATTCCAGACCTAAGCAAGCATGCATTAGCATTGGCCACACATGCGAGCGATTAGCTAAGAAAAATCGATTTCTCAAGCGTATGGAGGTGCCTAACATCTTCCACATGTGTAACAAGAGTCCTTACCCTTTTCCTAGCCCACGATGACCAATGTGCCGCATTCCATTGGCACAGAGCATTTATGCATCATTTATCTCGATTTTATCTCCTTTTTCTTGCATTCAGTTTTCCTCATCTTCTAATCCCAATAGACTAGGTGGCGACTCTATTTTCTTATCCTTTATTTTTGTTTTGTATTGGTGTTTTCGAGTTGAATGTCCTTCCTTGGATTCATCATCTTCATCATCACACCAAATCGCGTGAGTCAAGTTCCATTGTCATGGTCACAGTATGGTACACGCATATACCAGGCACAACTCACTGGTGCAATTTCCTAGTGCACCTTAGAGGTGCAACTCCCTAGAATCTAAATACTTGTAAATTGTATATTTGTTTGAATAATCAAGATGATTATATGATTATTCCCCTATTATGTGTGTGATTCTTCCTGGCACCTGCGTTGTGTGGTGCTTTGGCGATTTGTAACCCATGTGTGCATGTAGGACCGAGACAGGAGAAACTAACAAATGGGCACAATGTGGCACAGTGTATGCCACCCTTCACTGTGCACCCATACCCTGTCGCACCACCACCTTATGCCTAATCAACAACGCCGCCTTACCTCGCCCTGCCATTCCTTGCAGCCATGACTTCCAGTGACTGTCAGTGGCAAATGGTGGCAAAACAATGGAGGAGATAAAAGAGAGGAAAAGGGGTTGGCATTGATCAAAGAAAACATGGAGAGAGACGAAGAGAGGGAGAGAACTAGAGAAAGGGAGAGGGTCGAGAGAGTCTACAGGCTCGTCAGAGACCAGTGAGTTCACTGAAGAAAAAGAGTTTGTTGACAAACATACTGGGTGCATGTCCCACCCCTGTTCTCTTCATTAACTCAATTCGAATTCATGAAATATTAGTAGATTAGGTTGTTCCTTGATGAATGGAATAATCCTTGAAGTTTCAGAGAATTATTGATGGTTTTTGAATGATTTTCGAAGGTTTTTACTACAGTGCCATCACGGTGACCCTTGATGCTTTGGATTTTCATACTTCAAGTTATACCTCATTGTTTTTAATGATTCTTGTTCCAAATGATAGAAGACTCAGGACTCTTTAATCCCACATATTATGTGTAATTTTGGAGTGCCTATGGTGAGACGTTCTGAGGTTCCCACTTCAAGGCGATTTCTAATGAGCTGCTCTGAGTTTACTCTGAGTTTTTGCCTGGGAGGCACATTGTTGGCACAATTACCAAGCCCTCATCGATGCACCTTCCAAGCACAAATCCACCTGGCGATGCAACTAATTTTAATGATTAAGGAAGTTTTGGTTGATTGTGATTGTTACATTTAGTTTAATTGTGGTTTGGATTCTTGAAAATAATTATCGTTTACAACCCTCGACATGGCCATGATCAAGACTTGGAGTAACCTTAGCTAGGCATTTCTAGAGAATACTCCTTCAACCTCAACTTAATTCCAAAGCATGAGTATCTTGTCACAATCCGACAGAAGTCCCATGAGCCATTCAGAGAATATGTCGGTCGCTAGTGCACACTTGCCTCTTAGGTCAAGGATAATCTCTCTGATAAGGAGTCTATCGAGATTATCATTAAGGGAGCATAGCCAACAACTGGGGCTCTACTTAGTATTCAGTCCATCACCATTTTTGCATCACTGATTTGGGCTGACAATCACATGGAAAGTTCGCTACATAGTGGGAACTTTCCCATGCTCACCACATTCACTAGGCAGGCCAACACCTTTAGCAGCAACAACAAAGGCAGCAACGACAACAATGGCTCTAGCATCAGTTATTCCAAGAAGCCCGCTGTCTCATACGTTGAATCCCTTATAGTGCCTGCTAGTGCATCGAGCCAACCACACCCTACTCAATCAGTATCTACACCTAGCTCTCCACACACTACACACACAACCCCCACCATCGAGCTAATGCATCACGTCACATCAGCTCAGCAAGGACAGCAACTGAGGCAAAGACGATCTCATCGCATCGAGAGTGACTTTGCACCCCTAGGTGAGCCACTGAGCGTAATCTTCCCTCAAGTTGAGTCATTTCTGAGGCTCTTGGACCCTTGTCGGCCACCGAACCCACTTCCACAGTGGTACGACATGAGTGCGCATTGCGATTATCGTCGAGTCCTTAGGCACTCAACTGATAATTACCTCACTCTTTAGGACATGGTTTAGAATTTGATTGACAATGGCATCATTGTCATCAACGCGTAGGAGACAACACCTACACTTGCACCAGCACCTGCATATCCTAGCATAGCCAACCTCTCCTCGCCTAAGCCGACAAGCTCCAAGGATGCCAGAACTTCAGGGGTCTTTCTCCTCTCTCCTAGCCCTTTCCTGGGGGATCTAGCCAGTGTGACGGTGTCTTCCTCTCCTACTCAAAAGGTACAAGACAAACCAATGGTTCGAGAGTATCCAGATGTCTTTTCAGAGGAATTACCTGATATGCCTCCACATAGAGAGATGGAGTTCTTGATTGATCTAGTGCCATGATCGAGCCCTATCTTGAAGATCCCGTATAGGATGGCACCAGTAGAATTAAAGGAGCTCAAAAATCAGATATAGGAGCTACTAGACAGGGGATTTATCAGGCCATATGTGTCATCCTAGGGTGCACCTGTACTATTCGTCAAGAAGAAGAATGGTTCACTCTACTTCTACATAGACTATCAGATGCTGAACCATATCACTGTGAAGAACAAATGCCCTCTACCCAAGATAGATGATTTGTTTGATTAGTAGCAAGGAACCTCAGTCTTTTTAAAGATTGATTTGAGATCAAGCTATCACCAGCTTCGAATCCAGGAAACTGATGTGCACAAGACAACCTTTTGGATTTGGTATGGCCATTATGAATTCTTAGTTATGCCATTCGAGTTAACGAGTGCACCAGCTGCTTTTATGGACCTGACAAATAGAGTATTCATGCCCTAGCTGAACTAATTCAAATGCCCATCAGATGCATTTGAAGATGGTGCTGGAGACACTAAAGCAACACCAGCAATATGTAAAGTTCTTCAAATGTGAGTTTTGGCTGGAAGAGGTCACATTTCTTGGCCATGTCATCTCGAGGGAAGGCATTAAAGTGGATCTAGCCAAAGTGAAAGCAGTCAGTAGCTGGGTCAAGCCCAAAACTGTGATAGAAATCAGGAGTTTCTTGGACTTAATAGGATATTAGAGAAGATTTATTCAAGACTTCTCCAAGGTTGCAGTGTCTTTGACTAGACTTACTCGAAAGAAAGTTCTATTTATCTAGAATTGGCAATGCGAAGAGAGCTTCAACAAGTTGAAAGTTCGTCTAGTCACATCTCCAGTCTTGACATTGCCCTTAAGGAGTGGCGGTTTCACAATATACAGTGGCGCTTGTGAGACTACGTTGGGTGTGCATTGATGTAGCATGAAAAAGTAATGGCGTATGCTTCCCACTAGTTGAAAAACTATGAGAGAAATTACCTCACCCATGACTTGGAGATCGCTGTAGTAGTCTTTGCTTTGAAGGTTTGGAGGTATTACTTGTATGGCAAACAGTTCGAGGTATTCACAGATCACTAGAGCCTGAAGTATATCTTCATACAGAAGGATCTGAATCTAAGACAACGAAGGTAGGTGAAGTACCTCAAGGACTACGACTTCAATCTGTTCTATCACCCAGGGAAGGCTAATGTAGTCGCTAATGCCCTGAGCAGATGCATTCATACTATGGCCAGCCTAATAATCAAGGAATGGCACCTGCTGGAAGGATTGGTCGAGTGCAGGCCTTAAAGAAAAACTCAAGGACCTACTAGAGTTTGGATGGTAAATTTGTCTATTCGCCCAAGATTGCTGAAGGTAATTGTAACTGCTCAGCAACTAGACCCTTTTGTACGAAAAATATAGGCAAAATTGGAGGCAAGAGAAGTGCCTTACATATCTATTGGTGTGGATGGAGGACTAAGATAAGACCTACATCTACACGTGCCTCAGGTGGAGGAAGTAAAGCAAAGATTGTTGGATAAAGTCCACTGGTCTTGATATACGATTCATCTAGGAAACACACATATGTACAGGGATCTGAAAAGAAATTTTTGTTAGCCTAGAATGAAGAAAGATTACTGAGCATGTGGCGAGATGTACAACCTACTAGATGGTCAAGATCGAGCACCAAAAGCATAGAAGAACCCTACAACTTTTGGATATTCCAATATGGAAGTGAGAGTATATATCTATGGACTTTGTGACAGAACTACCAAAGACCATCTACAACAACAACTATCACTCCAACATCAGAATGACACTGTATGAGGCTCTGTATGGCAGACATTGCAGAACACCTACCTACTGGAACAAAGTAGGCGAACGATAGCTCGTGGGCCCAGAAATTGTGCAGCAATGTGCAGATAAAATGGAGTTGATCAGAAAAAAACAGGCAATTACACAAAGTAGATATAAAAGTTATGCCAAGCAGAGGCGTAGACCTTTGGAATTTGAAGTAGGAAACTTCATTTTCCTAATGGTGTGGCGAGATTTGAAAAGCAAGGGAAGTTGAGTAGTCACTACATTGAACCCTACAAGATTTCCAAACGGGTTGGTGAAGTTGCCTACAAGTTGAATCTGCTTTTGGATTTGTCTGGCGTGCACAATGTGTTTCACATCTCGATGTTGAGGAAGTGCTTAGCCGATGCCTCCCAAGTGATCTCAGTTCAACTAGAAGAATTGTAGGAGGACCTATCTGTTGTAAATGTGTCTTGAATTATGTCTTTGTTTCAGGGTTAGTTTGGTCATTTGACCATTTAGGTGCCCTAGTATTTAAGTAGGCTAAGGCACAGATTATGTAACCACTTTGGTCATTCGTGTAACCCTATTTTAGACTCCAATTGAATAGAGAGAACTC
>JAMKQA010089843.1:0-15402 GCA_024699735.1 Posidonia australis
CCCCCCCCCCCCCCCCCCCCCAACACCTCGGTCGCCGAAGAATGGCGACGGTGTGACACGGTGGAGCTTCTCCGACCAAGGGATCACTCTAGATCCCCTGGTACTGCTCCAGGAAGAGAAAGAGACCTAGAGGACTAAGAATTTAACAGCTAGGACGGATCAGGGGGTGTACCTGGCTGGAGATGCTTCGCTAGAGCTCTGAAACCCACTACTTCTCCTCCCTGCAGACGCTCCTCTCACTCTGGAATTCTCTCACTCTCAACTCTTTGCTCTCTCGTGCGGTCCAGTCTTGTTTCCCCCCTTCTATTCACTACCTCTACCTCCCTTTATATAGGTGAACCCATAACAACATGCTGGAACAACCCATAACAGAACTCGACAAACTGCAACAGAAACCAACATCTCATAACAAATCAGCACCAAGGCTATCCCCCACACACTTCCATCTTGTCCCTTGCTCACCAACAAGATGAACGACGATCTGAGCTCCTCTGGCGACGGTTGATCCAATGGCTAGGGCAGCTCCGGCTTGCTGGATTAGTGGGTTGAAGAGGATGGGCTGCTAGATTGATGAATTCATGGAGGGATGATCTCAATGGTTGGTTCGTGAGGAGAATGGGAAGAAATGCATTGACTGTTGAGTTTTATTTTCGAAGAATAAGAAGAGGACATAGGTTGAATGATGGGTTGATTCATGGGCCTAAGTGAGCTTAATGGGCCTTGGTGGATTTGATGGACTTTCAAGGGCCTAAGTGGGCCTAATGGGCCTTGTGGGTTCAAAAAAAGTTAAATGGGCCAAATAAGTCTTGTGGGCCCAAGTAAGCTCAATTAGGGTTTAATGGGCCCAAGTGGGCTTCCATGAAGTAAATGGGCCTAATGAGGGTTAGAGCTCAGCCACCACATCTCCATCCTGCAAAATTGGGAAAATTAGGGTGTCTACAGAGGTCGACAACATAAAACCCCAACTCAGAAAGGGTATGACCAACAATCAGAGGAATAACCAAATTCCCTAAAGCATCATGGTGCGTATTGTCAAATACCGTCATTTCCTTTACAACTAGAGTAATGTCCTCAGACTTGAATCCAATCTGACTTGCGGTTCACAAAGGGTAGACATTTAATTCAGCACCATTATCCACTAATGTTAGAGCAATGCGGAAATTCTGGTACTGCACTGTGATAAATAGGGTTTGGTTGTGATTGGTCCCTGTCGAGGGTAATTCTGAACTAGAAAATCAAATCACTTGTAGCGCGGCTACCATCCCTCCCATGTTTTCCAAGGTTGATGGTTGTATTGTTGGGAAAACCTGGGCGACTTGGAAAACTCGAAGATAGGCCTTCCTATGTTCAATTGACATGTGAATCAGGTCCCAAATGGAAATATCTACTTTAACCTTTTTCAATTGGGCCATGATGTCTGCTACAGGTGGGTCCTTTTTAGTAGTGGTAGGATTGGCTCTTGGGGTTGCTTCTTCTAGAACAGGATTGGAAAATTGGTTTTCTGGTAGGGACGATGAAGCTATTGGTTGGCTAGACTTACTAGCTAAAACTGGGGCCTTGTATACTCGTCCTGACCATGTCACTTTAGTGCACATTTCTGTGGCGTAGATGTAGGGCATACGATGAGTATCCTGTGTCAGATTAATGACCATAGGAGTACAAACCTCCAATTCCACTGGGACAAGGGCTGGTGTGCTTGGTGAAGCTGGTATTGGCATTTTTTGATCCAAGTCTGGCTTTGGTCTAGCTAACAAATAGACAAATGATGAGGTGGATTGCATGGCAGGTTTAGTAGCTATGCACCTCGGTTTGGTAGTTAACTGAATCATATTGATTGTAGAACTGGAAGCTTCAACAAAGGATTGGTAAAGCTGATGGGGAAAAGGATCTGAGATGTCATGAATAAGAAGAGAAGGATCAAACAGTGAGGGTGTAAACTCAACAAAAGAGATGAGATGAACTCCTGAAGTTCTGGCTGCATGCTCAAGCAGGGGCCAGTTAATTATACTGGTATGTACAGATGCAAAAGAATGTGGTGTCGATGCAGTTGGCAAAAACTCTATCTCATGTATGTTGATGATGATAACCTTCTAGTCAATCAAGTCCTGAATGGCACTCTAAAGTGTGAAACAGTTATTCGTAGAGTGCCCCATGACTCTATTGAAACTGTAGAATAAGTTCGCTCTAAACCACCATGGAAGAGGGTTCGATGGCGGGCAAACTTCCGAAAGCTTCAGAAGTGACAAAACCTTGGGGAATACGACACTCAACAGCTCGACCAGAGGAGTGTAATATCTTTTGGGCCATCGAGGCTACCTCTGTCCTGGGTTACGCCCTTGCCTTGTTGGTGTGGGCTGGTATACTAGCTCGACGGCAGTGGTGATTTGTGATGTTCATGGTACCTTAGGTGTAGAGGTATAAACTACCTGATTCGGTGCCAGCGAGCTCACCACACTAACTGGCATAACAGGAACCCCTATATATGCCACAGCATTCTTGGCAGTGTCCTTCCTCCGCAAGTATCTGATGTTAGGTCCATTACTACCATCGTTGCCGTTGCTGGTCCCCCCATTGTGGCTTGAAGCCATGGTCTGCTTGGTGAATGTCATTAAAGTAGGAAAACTTCCATTATGCAATGAGCTCTCGACTCAGGTGCCAACTTTGATCAGGGATGCAAAAGTGAAAATGGGTTGAATGCTCAGTAGGGCCTCTATGGCTGGCTACACTCCTCGGATTATCATCTCAATAGACTCTTCATTAGTGGGTCTATCTCGAACTTGTGAAGTGAGGGCTAGCCAGTGCCCGACGTACTCCCCAAATGGCTCATGGGGCTTCTCCCTTGTTGCGACTAGGTCCTTGCGCTTTGGGACCATGTTGAGATTGAATGAATATTGTTCAAGAAAAGCCTGACTAAGGTCATTCTAGATCTTATTGGTAGTCATATCTAGAGACGTGAACCACTTTAAGGCTGGACCTGTGAGGCTTTTCTAGAAAAGGCAAATAAGCAGCCTCTCGTCAGCCTGCAACTAACAAGATCACCGTAATATGCCCTAAGATGCAAAACTGGGTAGCCTTTCCCATTGTAATTTTCAAACTCCAGGATGTGAAAGTTGGAGGGGAGTACAACCTCTAGAAAGTAGCAAAGGTCTCAGAAGGTGTAAGACTGGCGATCGCCACCTTGCACTAGTCGTAGTGCTCTTTTTAGATCGCTCATCCTAGTGAGAAGAGCATCTGGGGTTGCTACTGACGTTGATTGTACAGTTGGGATGGGTCCCACATACACAATATTAATAGCACGCACGTGCTCCTTTGGATTTATCATCTCTCCACCTGGTGTCGTGGTGTGATGACTAGCGTACCCATGTGTGTGAGTTGTTTGTGGCGGCATGTATGCTAAAGCCAAAATCTGATGCAAAGGTGTATGAATGGTAGTATGCTGTGTTGGACGTGGTACTTTGTGTGGGAGCAACAACTGCTGTATCGGTATGGCTGGGTTCACAAGTCGTAATCCAATCAACCCAAAAGGCTGACAACCAGCAGATGGAGGAATATGATATGTGTACAATGATGATGATGCTAATGGCAAAGATGTAGTGCCTGTCGTCGAGGTAGCGAGAAGCTGTGGCGATGGCTGCGGTGGTGGTGTGACAGGTGAAGCATGAAATGCTTGAGCTGGCTGATATGGAACTTCAGGAACAAGACAAATAGACATAGTCAAAGTAGGATCCAAAGAGAAAGTCATATTCTACAACCTCTGTGCAAGGGCCAGAAGTTGCTGAGATTGTATAGTGACAGAACCATCGGTAGCAGTACCGAGGGTTGGAACAACAAGCAAAAAGAAATGTCAAAGGGGGCTGGTAGTTCAAAGATCCGACAAGTTGAGTTCCTATAAAGGAGACGATCGTAGTCAACTATGTGTCAACAAGGGCTAACCAAAGAATGGACAAGACATTATCAGATCTGGTGTCCTTGTGGTGGCCACATTAATGGCTTTGGTTGCGATCTCCAAACCAATCAAGGTCTGCCAGTGTCTCAAAACTAAATGGAAGGGAACTCCACATGCCTGAAAGTGTCTTTCATGGAGAGTAGATGAAGTGATTGATGTCAAAATGATGGAGGAAGGAGGACTGGATACAGAGATACCCTACGAAGTAGCTAGTACTAGGGACTTAGTGGCTTGTTGGGCCATGGTGGACTGTGAGCAGGTAAGAATGGTACTGTAATCACAGACAAGGGGACGACACCTACGAGGAGCTATCGTCGAAAGTGACAGATAACTCGAGGGAGGACAGTCAAGAATGGTGCATCGGAACTAAGGTCACCAAAAGCATCACACGGACTCTGACCTAGGAACTCGCACCCGGAATACTGTGATCGAAAGAGGAAAAACTAGTTTGTGAGCGAAGAGGAAAGAAAGGGACAACAAAAGAAGAAAACATGTGAGCTATGCAATTGTTTGTTAAGGTTGCATGAATGGCACACATGCACATGAATGCTTCTAATATGCACTCTCTCACCATGCATGTCCCGCATGGGGTTGACCACATATGATGCACTCATGGGTTTAGGTTTTGTGTCTGGCTAGAAAAGTAAGGCTCTCATTCTAATTCCCTGCCAAAGTGCAGGTAGTGAACGAGTGGTGCATTGGTGGCCTCGACTTCAGTAGTAGCAAGGAGTTGTACCCTCTACTAACACCGAAACGACCCCAAACAAGGTGGAGTAGGCTAGTCACACATCCTACACCAAAGCCATAAAACGAGTAGTTAGGACTGCCCATCGTAGACTATGGGTGGACACAAGAGAGGAGAAGATGCATGTTCCTATATGATCATTCATGCACATATGTTTGGTGTCTTTTACTTGCGCTTTATTAAACCAAGGGGGATTGTGAGCATTTGTCTCTAGTTATGCCTTATTATTTGTTTTTCTAAATTTGTGTGTTTTATTTGAACTAGTAAAGGGAAACAACGATGTTTCTACTCTCCTAGTCATGGCAAATACAAAAAAGGAAGAAAACATACAACCATGACATTCAAACACTCATCCAATAAGCAAAAGGCATGAGCATTGCATGTGCTAGTGTTGTGTTATCAGGTAGGTGAAAAAAGAAGCAAGCATCTTAACAAAAGGCATGAATCAGGTCATGTGCACGTGTTGTGACATAGAAAATGTGAAAAAAGACACAAAAAGCATGCATAGTCAAATATGTACAAATCGGTAGGACAAGCAATCAAGCACAAGGTGCACATGACAACGCCAAGCAAGCAAGAAAACCAACACAAAAGCCAGAATCTAGTATCCCTAGCGGAGTCACCAGTTCCTGTGACCATGTCGATGGAACTCTGCATGACTCCTCGGTGTGTGGAAATACACAAAGAATCCCGATATGATCACGACGAAGATGGTGAATTCGAGGAAGGAGACTCGACTCAGAAACATCAAAGAAGTATAAGAAAGGATAAGGAAAAGGAATCGCCACCTAGTCTTTTAATGGAAAGACGAGGAAAACCAAACACAAAGAAAACCTAGAGAATTCAATGCAAAGAAACACATGTGTGCTCCATGCCTAATGGATGCAACGCACAAATCAGTGAGGGTCAAACAAAGGGTAAGGATTCTTGTTACACATGGGGAAGGTGCTAGGCACCCCCATACGTCTGAAGAAATCAGTCTTTCAAGGTTAACTGCTTGATCATGACCTATTGTGTGTATGCTTGCCTACTTCTAATGCACATGCCTAAGATGAATGCAAAAACATGACATAAATCCCTATGAAGCAAGGAATAAAAGAGGAATGATAAGGAAAATAATCTGAGGGATAATGTAGGCATTGAAAATGCTGTTTATTGTACGCCCATGAGCGATGGGAAAATCATGAAGTCTGAAATGTTCGGAGAGCATTACTCAAAATAGTGGAAACTAGGAAAATCTAAAAAAGTCAAAAAAGAGAAAATAATTCGTATTCAGGTCCATGTCGGCATTGTTAAGCCTATTAATGTATGCCCTTGGGCAATAAACTCCCAACATAAATCATAAAATTGTGAAAATCATGAAAATAGGAAAATATGGGAAAAAATGATAAAATCGCAGAGAAAGAGCATTTTTGGCAAATCATGCCAAAAGATTATATGCCCAAGGACAGAACGGGGATTACTGAGGAATCCAAATGAAAACCAAGAAGTCAAAGAACAAACAGATCAAGAGGCCAAGAATCATTTATAACTACTTGGATTCTTGGGCCCCACACTAACGATTTCTACTAACTAATTCTGTTTGCTGAAACCGCCGCTAGTAACTGCCAGCTCTTCTTGCCATAACTGCTTGTCGACTTCCACCATCATCGGGAATCATGTGACCCATCACCAGTCCTACTACCAAACTCTGATCGAATCACAGTGTGTGGCCTTTGGATGGTTTGATGCTTGATCGAACAAGCAAGAGGGATGCAAGCGAAGCTCACTTAGGCATTCAAAGGGAGGATTGGATAGCCAAACCTCCTGCCCGGTCCACCTCGTCAGAATGCTGGTCCACCGGTATTGATGAAAGCGAAGAGATCGATTGAACCTCTACAAGGCTAGAGAAGAGAGTCCAAAGTCACGATGAGCTAGTATGGGCACTTAGGAACTTCTCCATGCGATCAGATTGCAAAACGGTGCTTTGGATCACCCTCCCCACTCAGCACGCCAGTAGGGGCATCGACCGGCTGCAGAACGGGATCAGTGTGCCTCACTGATAGATGGCAAAGCACGGGAGGTAGAAGAAGAGCACTGAGAAAGCAAAGATGAAAGAGGAAAAGTAGAACCACACTATCAAACCATTGGAAGAATCATCTGATCCTTCCATCGATCTACCTCGCCGATGTGAACACTGATCACCCTTAGTTGTGGTCGATAGGTTCCATCCAATGTCTAGGGAGGTAGAGGTGATAAGGAAGATGCATAGACAAGGATTTCAATCAATCAAGCACACTGAAACACTCGTCTCCATCTCAGATTGCCAGCGTCGATGGAGCACCGATGTACTATGTCGCCCAGTCTGCAGCGACAAAGAGGAAGGGAGAGATTCTTTGTGGCACGTACACGAAGGTCTTGAGGTTGACAAACCTCGCTCCCGACCCCAAGTGCATCCAGAGAGGAGAGACTCCCCACCACCGTCACTCGTAGCAGACGCTCGAGAAGAGGGGAATCAACGCTGGAGATCAACTCCCGACGAATCAAGTGCTCATGCAGAGGCCAAATGGGAGCGGGGAGGAGTGGGAGACTTACCTGTGATGCACTGTGGATCACCAGAGACTCCTCAAAGCTTGAGTGATGCTGTCAATGGTTGAACTCATCGTCGGAGGTACCGATGCTAGAATTGGATCGCCAAGGGAGTCTAGAGCTAGAGCTAGAAGTGGAGGTGGGCGATATCTCTCTTCCTGATCCCTCTGGCTCGATGCAGAGGCCTTTAAATAGGCAACAGGAACAATCCAAGGCCGTGGATGTGTAACGGCTAGAGGCGAGCGGCAGTGATGACATCTAGGAGATTGAATTGGTAAATTTGACACTAGATTAAGGGCATAAAGGTCCCTAGAGGCAAGAGGAAAGAGGCTAGATCAAATCCTAGCCGTCATCAGTAGAAAATTTAAGTAATTAAGTAGCAAAATAGACTTTTCCGCCATTCAGCACCTAGACAGGGCATTTCACATGCTATTGTCGCCACTTACTTCCGCCTACTATACACACCTAGAATCTTCGCCACATATAACCTATTGGAAGTTCTGCTTGGTTCGATAAGAATCTGCTATGTAACCCCAGAGCACATTGACCATCCCATTTGGGACCAATTGGCAACCAATTGTTAATATGAATGTTATTGAGGCAATTCAAAGGTCACAACCTCTCTTCTAGATCCACTCAAATCTACCTGTAAAATCCAGGGTGTCTACAATTATAAAGGACATCCCATGGAATTACGCTCATGACGACACCCGTAGCTCGTCATCTCTCGAGGTCGGACTAACTTTGTCAGCGCAAGTCACTTAGATCCAAGCTAGAGTCAAGCTGCAACGACATTGGCACGTCAAGACGAACCCCACAGTCACAAGAATGGGTTTGCATCGAGGACTATTACTCGAAAGAGGAACAATCTGTGGAAGAAGTGGCACAATGTTCAGTTAGAGAGATCCACAGATACCTCATGCTAGCATAGTCAAAGCAGGAAACACAACTTTTAGTAGTGCTCGCAATAGAGACAGTGATAGAGGCATCGCCAGCCCCAGTTTCAGGGACAGTCTCACCTAGTATTTCAACTCATCAATCAACCACCATGACAAAGTCTGTCTCAGAATCAGCGACTGAACAAAGAATGCAATAGTTTTGTCCATACTACATTAATCTGCCCTCGGATAGTGAAGAAGCATATGTTGTGGAGGCATAGATAGACACTTTGGTCAGTGACTTGGAAGTCTTGTTCCAGGAGTATCTAGCTGCCCTAGTAGAGGACGCTGCTGAACAGGACCAAGATAGGAAAGGCAAGGCAGTTGTGGTAGAAACAGAGTCAGCCATCCCCCACTAGAAGCAAGATCAATCAACCATCGTGGTCTTGACAAAATTAGAGAAAGCACCCACTAGACCAGTTGAGTTAATCACTCCACAGCCAAGAGGTGGGTCTAATGGCAGCTGAAACCTCACCTCAAGTAGGGTGAGGGTCAAAAAAAAAGATCCTAAGCTAGACTCAGGAGAGAGCACGAGCCGCATCACTCATATCAGTTAGCAACAAGACAGCCGCCACTCAATATCGCCCTTTGTACATAGTAGAGAAAATCCCAAAAAAAATGGGAAAAACAGAAAACCCAAAAAATTAGAAAAGCAAGAAAATCCAAAAAATTTGAAAAAACCAGAAAATCCCAAAAAGATAGTAGAAATAGAGGAGCATTCCACCATGCCGATAGCTCCCACGAAGATAGTGGTCTCACGATGACAATATAGAAACATTAGAGTTAGTGTGACCACCGTGAGATGTCACCAAGAATGAGAGGCATAAGACACACCCACCTCTCAAATTGCAATCCCAACCTTCCTAGAGGAAATCCTACCAGAGCTTATAACATACAGAGATGAGGATGATCTAAACAGCGAAGAAGACTGTGATGCAGTGCTAGAGCCCCAATTTTATGATAATGATCTAGAAGGCCAGAACCTACATGTGGAGGAGGAAACTGAGGTAGTTAACATTGGCACAACCAAGGATGTCAAGGAATTATGCATCAGCACCCAACTTTCACCACAAATCAGAGCTGAATTCATAGCATTTCTAAAGGAGTACACTGACGTCTTTGCTTGGACTTACGCTGATATGGTAGGCCTAGATGTCAAAGTGGTAGTGCACATGCTCCCATTGAAGCCTAACACCAAGCCAATCAAGCATAAACTCAAAAGATGGCGACCTCAATGGCTTTTGAAACTTAAAGATGAAATCATGAAGCAACATATAGTGAACTTCCTCAAGGTCGTCAAATACCCAGAGTGGCTGGCCAATGATGTCCTAGTACCAAAGAAAGATGGGAAGGTCTGCATGTGCATAGACTATCAAGACCTCAATAAGGCGAGCCCCAAGGACGACTTCCCGCTTCCTTACATAGATTTCTTGGTCGACAACACAATAGGGCATAAAATGTTATCATTCATGGATAGATTCTCAGGATACAGCCAGATCAGAATGGCAGAAGAAGATATGGAAAAGACCTCTTTCATCACCCCTTAGGGAGTCTTCTGCAATAGGGTACTGCCATTTGGACTCAAGAATGCAGGCGCAACTTATCAGAGAGCCATGACGACACTATTCCATGACCTCATGCATTAAGAAATCGAGGTGTACGTGGATGACATGATCGCCAAGTCCATGGAGCCTGAGGACCATCTCTCCTGCCTGAGAAAGTTGTTTGACCATCTATGGAAGTATAAGCTACACCTTAACCCTAACAAGTCTGCATTCAGGGTATCTTCTGGAAATCATCAGTTAGAGAGGAATAAAGGTGGATCCACACAAACCAAGGGCCATTATCAACATGCCACCCCCTACTAACAAAAGGAGGTTTGAGGATTATTGGGGCGATTACAGTATATTAGTAGATTCATAGTGTAGCTCACCCCAATCTACGAGCCGATCTTCAAGCTCCTCAAGAAAAATGCACAAACCCAGTGGAATGACGAATGCCAAGTCGCCTTGACAAGATCAAGTAGCTTTTGACGAAACGTCCGGTCTTAGTTCCCCTAACACCTGGACGACCTTTACTCTTATATCTCTCAACTATACAACACTCCATGGGCATAGTTCTGGGGCAACATGATGAGTTAGGATGCAAGGAAAGGACAATCTACTATTTGAGCAAGAAATTCAGTGACTGCAAGGTCAAGTACAACACCATAGAGAAGGTCTACTTATCTTTAATGTGGGCCACTCAACGACTGAAGCACTACATGATGGCTTACCAAATACTACTAGTATGTCAGCATGATCCTCTAAAGTATCTATTCCAGAAGCCAGCACTAGTAGGTAGATATGTTAAGTAGCAGGTCTTGTTATTCGAATATGACATCACCTTCATCATGCAAAAGTTAGTAAAAGGGCAAGCCATGGCAAATCATCTAGCTGACTTACCACTGGCTGAATACCAGCCATTGCAAACATAGTCCCTCGATGAAGATATCCTATTTGCTATGGATGGCGAAAAGCCTGATATCCCTAAAGATGAGCCACAATGGCACTAATACTTTGATGGAGCCATCAATAAGAAAGGCAAAGGGATAGGTGTGGTGTTGTCAACACCACAAGGACAATTGACTTTGTTCACCAAGAAGTTGACCATTGAATGCACTAACAACGAGGTAGAATATAAAGCATGCATCTTGGGTTATAACTAGCACTTGAGCATGGTGCACAAAACCTGCAAGTACATGGTGACGCAATACTAGTCATCTCACAAATCAACGGTGACTAGAAGACCAACGACCCAAAGCTTGTGCCTTACTATGAATCACTGCTAAAGCTCATCAAAGAATTCAAGGACATCTGCTTTTCTTTCATGAATAGGGAGAGGAACACCTATGCAGATGCACTAGCCACCTTAGCATTTTGGCTCTTGATCCCCGAGGACGATAAGTATCAGTTACCTACATGGAATAGCAAGCCCACTGCATGAGCATAGAGGAGGCAGATGCAACAAAGGATTCTGCATGGAATCATGATAACAAGGTCTATCTGGAATCTAGCAACCTCCCTCCCGACGCCTCAGCAATAGATAAGAAAAGCATGGCACGATTGGCGTTGAAATACGTTCTAGGAGCTGGACACCTGTACAGAAGATCCTACAATCAGATGCACTTGCGGTGTGTAGGAAAGAGGCTGACACCCTGATACTTCAGATCGATGCAGGAACTTGTGGCCCACACATGAACGGGGTTCTTTTAGCCAAGAAGATCATGCTACAAGGCTACTTCTGGTCCACCATGGAAGTCGACTATTGTCAATCGTGCGCAGATACCACTGTAGACACCCCAATTTGCTTGTAAATGGACCAGACCCTAACAAAACCCTAGAAAAACCCTAAAAACCAAATTTAAACCCTAATCCAAACCTTAAACCCTAGGTTAAGACCTAAACCAAATTCAAAACCCTAATCCAAATCGTAAACCTTAGGTTAAGATCTAAACTAAATTCAAAACCCTAATCCAAATGCTAAAACCTAGGTCAAACTCTATGTCAAACCCTAAGCCATAAGTCAAACCCTAAACCATAAGTCAAACCCCAACAACCTTAACCACTTCCCACATCATTCCAACAACCTTAACCACTTCCCACTTCTTCTTAACCACTTCCCACTTCACTCCAACAACCTTAACCACTTCCCACTTCACTCTAAGCACCTTAACCACCTTCCACTCTAGCCATAACAACCAACCAAGCCAATTGGAAGCCTATAAATAGCCCCATTTGCAAGTGAGAAGGAGATTTGGAAAATTGGAGAGAAGAGCTTCCCAAAGCTTTTGCTCCCAATCAAAGCAACCAGAGTGATCCTGGAGCAAGGAGGAAGCTCGTGGAGGAGAGAAATCAGAATTTCAGCCATCTCTAGTGAGCTCTGGCGGCCTCCAGCGAGCTCTGACGACCAAGCTCACTGTCAGACCAGGTACGCCCTCCACAAGCCTCAATTCCTCTTCATTTTAGCTTCCTAGATCTCCCTCTTCCTTCCCCGATTGATTCCAATCAAGCCAGAGGTGTTCCTGGGCTGGAACCAAGCTCTCAGGCTTTGCTAGAGCAATTTTTCTGTGGCTTAGGTGGGGGCACGAATCCAATAGTTGATTCGAGCCCCAAAGTTTATGGAAGCTCGCCGGAGTCGTGATGTTTTGCCGTTGCTGGGGAAAAAGACTGATAACAGTGATGGGACGCGTGCCTTCAGCTCCATAGTGCCTCTCTGAGCATCCAGAAACACTCCATGACGCGCCCCCAGCACTCCAGAGACATTGAAGCCAAGCCACGCGCCTTGGATAGCCACCACAGTCGAGCTCACTGGTGTTGGATCGCATCGATGGCGAGCAAGGTCTGAGGATAGGAGGAGTGTCCCATTCTTGCTTCTGGAAGAGGGGAAATGCTCCAATTGTCACCTCCAAGCTTCCTGGACCCCTGAGCGATGCGCCGCAGCCCTTCAACAGCCTCCTTCTTCTCCGGCACCGTCACCGGAGTACCACGATGGCGAGGGAGGTGGGAGGCCCACTCCAGCCGTTGAACCTTAGATCTAGGCCTCCAGATCCTCGTCTTCTCTTCTCCCCTTGCTCAATGTGCTTTCTGATCTTCGATTAGGCTTTGGAGCATCCCCAGCGATCGTCGACTGCGGAGTTCCGTTGCCAGCGGTCGTCCATGCCTTTTCTTTAAAAGAAATAAAAAATAATTTTTCTTTTAACAAAACTTCTGAACTTTTTGTTCTCTTATAGATAGGTCCTTCTGTTCTTACAATTAGGTCCTTTTTCTTACGATTAGGTCCTTGCATTTTTTTAAATTGTTTGAATGAAGTTTGATTTGAAAATATTGCAATGTGCCCTTGACCTTTCTTAATAATGTTTTCCAGGCTTAGAAGTTTGAAAAAAAACCCCAGAATTTCCTTTCATGCATTAAAGTCCAGCATTTTTGCATTTAAAACCCTAAGTTTCATGAAAATAATTCTGAGTGCATATTTCTCTGATTAAATTGCATTTAAACCCACGAGCTTCATTAAAATAACTCTAAATGCATATTTCCTTGTTTAAATTGCAAATTAAACGCTGAGAATTCAAATATTTGCTCAAATGTGACCTAAATTGCAATTTAGCCCCTGAACTTTACTAATTTCACACTGAATGCATGTTTTCTAGGGTAAATTTACTTCTCAACCCCTGAAACTTTCTGTTTCAAACAAGGACTCTTTTTCTCACATATTTTCCCCTGAATTTCCACAGAATTGCATTAAATACTTGTTTTATGGCAAAATTGCATTTTACCCCTAGGAATCTTCAATTTGACAAAAAATGCACAGATTTGCACATTTGACCCCAGATTTCTTTAAAATTACATGAAATGTGTTTTTCTATGTATTTTTGATGATTTAGCTTCAGAATTTTAGTTTTCACTCAGAATTTGGGGATTTTGCAGAAAAGCCCTTAGAATTCACATTTTTACACTCACACATGCATTTTGCACATTTTGTTGCACTTTTTCATGCATATTTTCTTGTGCCTTCTTCCTTTCATTGTGCACTCATTTTTAACTCCTTTCAAGCTTGGTTTTCTCATCATTTCTCGGATTTCCTCTGACTTTTGCAATTTTTGACTTGATTTGGCTTTCCATCGCCCGAGGGCATACATTAACAGGCTTAACAATGCCGACGTTATCCTAAATGAGGATTATTTTACCCAATTTGATTTTCTCGGATTTATTCAAATTTCCGCTAATTTGCGAGACGCTTTCCGAGAGTTTCTCGATTTTCACGATTTTCCTCATCCCCCATGGGCGTACAGTAAAACGACATTCTCAATGCCTACACTTATCCCTCAGATCATGTTTTTCCCCTTTATTCTCTTCTTATCTTTGATTTGGCATGTTTTTCAGTCATCTTTAGCATGCACATTCAGAATAAGCAAGCACACGTCCAATACACCAATTAGCAAGTAGGAAACCTAGAAAGACCGAGTTCTTCGGGCGCATGGGGGTGCCTAACCCCTTCCCCATGCGTAACAAGAATCCTTACCCTTTCTCTAGCCCGCATTAATTTGTGCATTACATCCATTAGGCATAGAGCATACATGTTTTCTTCATCTTGTTTTCTTCTTGGTTTTCTTTTATGTTCAATTTTCCTCGTCTTTCCATTAAAAGACTAGCTGGCGACTCCTTTCCTTATCTTTCTTTATCTTTCTTTATCTTTCCTTGGTGTTTCTGAGTCTAGTCTTCTTCTCCAGATTCACCATCTTCGTCGTGACCGTATCGGGACTCCTTATATGCTTCCACTCACTGATAAGGAGAGCCGTGTAGGATTCCACCGACATGGTCACAGCCACTGCTACCAAATTCATGGGAACTTCATTCACGCTCCTCCACAGCAACTGTATAGCATGTCCTCACCATGGCCCTTCTCCACTTGGAGAATAGATGTCATTGGAGCCATACACCTATCGGCCTCCAATGGTCATCGTTACATATTGGTAGCAATTGACTACTTTACGAAGTGGGTAGAATCAACCTCTTACAAGACCGTCACTGCTGCAGCAACATAAAAGTTCATTAGAAACAACATCATAGCACGGTACGGGGTCCCACACGCCATCATCTCGAATGATGGAAAGAACTTCATTGCCGAAAGGATCGAAGACTATCTACAAAGTTTCAAGATCAAGCATCACAAATCTTCCCCGTACCGGCCACTGATAAATGGTGCAATCGAATCGGCCAATAAAAGTCTCACCAAGATCGTGAAAAAGATGGCGATGACTCACAAAGATTGGCATGTGAAGTTCCCTTACGCACTATTGGCATATAGAATGTCCATCCAAACTTCCATAAAAGTGACACTATACTCATTGGTGTACGTGTGACCATGTCGATGGAACCCCTAGGCGCGGTTCACCAAACCTTACTCCAGTGTGCAGAAACACACTGGGAGGTCCGATACAGTCACGGCGAAAATGGTGAATCCGGAGGAAGAGACAAGACTCGAAAACACCAAAGGGAAAACAAAAGGATAAGGAAAGGATTCGCCACCTAGTCTTTTAATGGAAAGACGAGGAAAACCAAGAAAAATACAAAAAGGCAGAAAGCAAACAAGATGCAATGATGCATGTGTGATCCGTGCCTAATGGATAATGCAAGATGAATGCGGGCCAGAGAAAGGGTAAGGAT
>JAMKQA010089844.1:0-16535 GCA_024699735.1 Posidonia australis
CTGATATGAATGAAATATATATAGCTGAAGGACGATCAAGATGAAGAGCTTCAGAAGTAACAAATCTTCATCATTATCGTGCTGAATTTTTTTATGTTGTTATAGATTTGCAACTTCAAGAATTGAACAACGGTTTACTGAAGCAAATACAGAGTTGCTTCTTTGTGTAGCATGTCTAGACCCAAGTAATTCATTCTCTGCTTATAACCGAGAGAAGTTGATCCATCTAGCTAAATTTTATCTACGAGATTTCTCTAGATTCAACCGTGGAGTACTTCATGACGAGTTAGAAGCATACATTGATGAGATGCGTTTAATCAATGATTTTTGTGAATTAGAAGGACTTGGTATCTTAGCAGAGAAAATGGTAGAGAAGAAAAAGGATGTCTCATATCCTTTAGTTTATTTGCTACTCAAGTTGGCATTGACACTACCAGTTGCAACGGTATCAGTTGAGAGGTCTTTCTCTGCAATGGATATTGTGAAGAATCGATTGAGAAATCGAATGGAAGATGATTGAATGAATGATAATTTAGTGACTTATATTGAGAAAGATATATTTGATAGTGTCAGAAATGAAGCAATCATGCAACGCTTCCAAAAAATGTATCCTCGTCGAGGACAATTGTAATTTTTTTCTTTTCTTTGGAGTTTTTTTTTGAAATAGTATTTTAAAAAAATATATGTTGGTAGTTTTTAAAGTTGACATATTTTTTGATTATAATCATGATATCGAATTTTTTTTTGCATCTATCTTGATTTTATTTTCTATAGCCCCCACAATAAAAAATTTCTAGCTCCGCCACTGCCTTCGCCCCACTCTTAGGTGGAATGTCGTGGTGCAAATGGCTAATTAAATGCATGGAAATCTAAAGTAGACTATCATGTACAGATGCATGTCATGGGTTAAGTCCTATGATGCCTGGTTCACTCTCCTGACCCTCCTCTACAGTCACTAGAGCTCACTGGTTCTCACGACGATGGTATCCGATCGTGACCCCTGATAAGCTTCGTGGCGGCTATCAGAGGTGTCAAGGAGTGAGAGGGAATGATGGAGGATGCTCCTATCTACTTGGATGCAAGAATGGCTGGGTGGATGTTTCCCCCCACCTACATCGCTGGAGATGGGCTCCGACGTCGCCGGAGGTGGAGAAGATGATATGATGCATGAATGGCTATGTAAGCAAAGAATTCACACAAAAACTCATGCTGAAAATGCAATGTAACAGAGACAAACATAGAAGAAAACACACAAATACATACTTAACGGGGAAAGAGAGACAACTGTGAGATGGGTTGTCTCCTCTGGTGAGGCTCACGGCGGTGTTCCCTGGGCTGGCGGTACACAACGGCTACGGAGATGGACGAAGGAGGCTACGGTGAAGGTGTTTGAGATGCTGGTTGGGCAATGTAGTGGTGGTTTGGGTCATGTGGGGGTGGACTGGCTTGAAGGTGGTCATTGGGTTCCGACCTGTATGGAAGGTGGTTGAAATGGACGAAGGACTAAGGGATGTTTCAACAAGAGGGGAGGCTCTGCCAGAATATTGAGTAGGCTCTGGCGCAAGGCAATTGATGCATGGCCAAGAGGGAAATGCTGTGATCATTGGGTCGCCGGAGGTGGTGAAGTGGATGGCTAGAAAAAGGCTGGAGGTGGTGCTCTAGCTATTGGGGTTGCGCGTGGGGCGAGTGGGAGGCAAGAGAGCTAGCCTAAAGAGGTCGGAGGCCAAGAGAGCTGGGTCGTTGCTATAGGGAGGTCATTTGGAAGAGGTGGTGGTGTGCTGCAGGCGAGTGGTAGGGTAGTAGCTGGTGGCAGGGCATGGCTCGAGCGTGGGCCGAGAGAGCAGGGGTAGCAAGGCATGGTGGCAGGCAGGGACGGCTTAGGCATGAGCGGCGGAAGCAGCGGTGTCAGGCATGCTGGGGTGACGCAGACGACGCCACTGTTCGTACGAGGTACGATGAAAACGATGGATCAACCAACTCACGGCTAACAACCCTGCTCCCCACGCGGATCCACGACGCGTGGTTGGGCTACATAATCGGGCCACGCATCGCACTAGCATAGAGCACGGGTTGGATTCTAGTGTTGGGCTTGGTGTTTAGGGTGTTTGGGTCAATTTCAAGATTTTAAGGTTGGTTTTAGGGAAAAAAGGGTTTAGAAGTGGTGAAATGCCTCGTTGCCGTCAGAGCACGCTCTTTTGGAGGAGTTCGTCGCAAGTGGTTGCCAAAATGAGATGTCTATACAGCCAAAAATCCTACATTAACTCTAAGCTTCCACCATACTATAAATCTAGAGCCCTTATATGGCCCAAATGTTCATGAAATAAGCCCAGAATCTTCGCATCAGACTTTGCAATAGGTCAACCGTGTGTATCCCCTACGGATCACCCTCGCGGTTAACCCCCACGAGCTAGTACCGCAGTTGACTATTGTTGATGTCCTGGGTCAGTAGTTACACTATAGAGGATTGATTGGTCATTTAACACCTAGAACACCAATTCTCCTCTTTCTATTGGCTTGCATGGATCTAAGTGTATTCCATGACTTTTGTGGACCATGATACCCTTTTTCCTAATCCTAAATCCAATCCAATTCATTTGATTTATCCTCACTATTTACCCCTAATCTAGATTCAAACCAACAACTCTTGTTCATCCATGCATCTATAAAACATCTCCTGCTGCTTACGATTTCTCACTCTTGGCTCCCTCTGTCTTAGCAACTCACCCACATCAACACTGCCTGAGCTCCCAACCTCCATCATCGTCGACCATCGCAACAACCATCATTTTTGGTCATCCAAAACACAACCAAACCTCCATCGCAGTCAGCACCTGTTGCATTGCCTTATCAAGCAACTACACAACCTTTACGACATCTATTGTCGTTTCCCACCATTCCCAGCCATCGTTGTCGACGAGGAGTCATCTCCTAGCCTCCACCATCACCGTCCATTGCAATCATCACTTCTGGCCAACCAAAACCACAGCCCAAACCCTGAGCCACTCAAACAGCCACTCCACAGCCATCCTAACACATCCCAACCACTACATTGCACACCCACAGCATCTCTAGCATCACCACAAACCTCCCTTATCCACCTCCATCACCGCCGAGCACCACCATCCCAGAGAAACACTGTAGGAAGTCACACACCAGAAGGACAACCCACCTCGTTCATAGGTGAGCATACTTCTTGTAATGTTCCTAATTGTTTCTTTTTGCTTTCCCCGTTTTATCGTTGTTGCATTTCCATGTTTTTCCTGTCTAAATTATCCTTATTTCTTTGTCATTCATGCATTGCATTTCTGGTCATCAACGGTGGGTCATGTCTGCCCGTATTAGGACAATGGCCTATGAGCATGATAGTGACTCCCCAGGTGTGTCTCTCCCTTCCTCTTTATCCATTGAGCTGCCCAGGACGTTCACTAGCACTCTTTGCTGCCTCTATGACTGGTTGAGCCTTGAACTCCAACATACCTCTATGACGACGACGAAAGGGACTACATTTTGCATTTCTACCATGCATTACATCCACATCATTCCTCTTTGGCTCTTTGTGCTACCTTCCCCTTTAGACGACCTCTACGCAGCTCATCGGAGCTCACAACCGCATTTTATGGCCGTGAGAGACGATGACGTCCGATGGTTGTAGAGGGGGGGTCAAGAGAGACGTTCTTGCATCCTAAGTCTATGCTTCTCATTTGTAGCTACTCTTAGGAGTTCATCCATGCTTCCTCGGTGATTAGTTTCATGATTGGCATCATTTTACATCTTCATTGTGTGATAAAAAGATTGTTGGATTGCTGCACATTTAGAATCGTGTGCTGTCCTTGTAGACAGGACTCACTAATTGATTTCGTGGTCTACTATCATGGCCAACTACTGTGGCTTGCTAGGTCCAAAATAGTCCAGCAAATCAGAGCACATACTTGCATCTCTTGTGTTTTGATTCTAATTTTCATGCATCTAGATTTAACTTTTTGCATGTTTTCACATTCATCATTAGGGGTGCAAACAAATACAATATATCCGTAAAATATTCATATTCGTATCCGTTTATGAGTACATACAATTATTCGTATTCGCTTAGGAGCAGATATAGATAGAAATTTGGTTTTTTGAATTTGAACGGATACTGATACAGATAATTTATAAATATTCTTGTGTGTGTGTATGTGTATAGAGAGAGAGACAGAGAGAATATATATCTATTGCATACTCTCTCCAAACTTGAAATCGATTTTACATTTAAGAAATCTGGTTACTGGTTTTTTCTCTTTTTGAAATTCAAAAATCAAAAATCCATTTTAAACCACCCACACCCCACCGCACCTCCCAACATCATCCCTCTCAAACCCTACATTATTTAATCTAGTATTATAGACCTAATTAAGTTCAACTTAAATCTAATTAATTAAATGTTTAACTTGAGAGATGTATAAAGTAACAACAACTATGTTATATCATTTTCTTTTTAGATAGATTTTCGGACTTTTCTTTCTTTCTCTTGGAAAATAGCCTAATCTTCGGTGATCTTGTTATTTTTCTACAGTCACCAACGTTTATGTTTTTCTTAGATACCCTGAATGGGATACATAAACTCCATTACGTCACCCACAGCATCATTTCACTAAATACGTGCATATGTATTTATCAGGGGACAATAGCTCAACACAATAAAGACAGTTTTCCAAACCAAATACAAGAACAAAATCCAAAATCCTCATGGGCTCACTAACCCAACCCAAAACTTCTTGACATTGGGCTTCAATATAAATTTGAAAACCTGAAAGGCTACACCACCCAACCCAACCTCACATGGCCCATCGGATACTAGCAAACCCGTAATTAACATCATTACCAACCCCATTTCCCTAACCAGCCGCCAGCCCCAAACCCTAGCCTTTCAATCTCCACATATAAACCCCAAGCCACCACCGTCCACCGCCTCCGGTGTCATTTCCCCCTCCAAATACCCTTACCCTTAGAATCCCTCCCATCGCCGGCGAGCAATAATGAAGTACAACCCGCGTGTCTCCTCCTCCCGCCGCAAGAGCCGAAAGGCGCACTTCACGGCGCCCTCCAGCGTCCGCCGCATCCTCATGTCGGCGCCGCTGTCCTCCGACCTCCGTGCCAAGTACAACGTCCGGTCCGTCCCCGTCCGCAAGGACGACGAGGTGCAGGTCGTGCGCGGCACCTTCAAGGGGAGGGAAGGGAAGGTCGTCCAGGTCTACCGCAAGAAGTGGGTCATCCACGTTGAGAGGATCACCAGGGAGAAGGTAAACGGATCCACTGTCAACGTCGGGATCAACCCCTCCAAGGTGGTGGTGACAAAGCTCAAGATCGACAAGGACCGCAAGGCGCTGCTGGATCGGAAGGCGAAGGGGAGGGCTGCGGATAAGGCGAAGGGGAAGTTCTCGGCCGAGGAGGTTGCGGCGGCTGCGGCGGCTGGTGGACCCTCGTTGCAGGAGGTGGATTGAGGTGATGGTGATCGGAATGGTGATGGTTCTCTCTCTATTGAAACTATGTTGTTAAGTTTGATTTCTTTTTGCTTTGGATAGTAGTAGATTGGTTTATGGCATGGTTATATGGATTTTGTTGTTGCAGTTTTGAGCATGAAACTGGATATTGTTTATGTTCTGTGTTTGAATATTTTAGATATGAATGAATTGCTCTCTTTTGCTGCTACCTTACCTATATTACTTTCGGTTATTAAATGTGGAAATGTTTGTTTGGTTTTTTGTTTGTTCTTTGATTGGATGAAGATTCTATCTTGGTCGGAGGCAAGGGGCTGATAGAAGCCCTTGTTGTCCAACTGTATGTGAATCTAGAAGTTCGTTCATGGAAGTTTAGTTAGTCAATGTGGTTTGATAGGAAGCTCTGCGGGAGGAAATTGTAGTACAATGTCGCCTAGGATTGAGAGACTGAACTATATTTTTTTAGTAGTGCATTATTGATGGAACGGGCTATGTACTGTTCTATCTTTGATATTTCATTCATGAACTCGGGAATATGTTGATGAAAAAGTGTTTGTTACTGGATGTACTTCTTTGTGGAACTACTCAGGTTGTAATGCTGTATCTTTGATCATTCATTGATGAGCTTAGCAGTATTTAGTCTCTAAGGACGTAAGAGTTGATATTTTAGATGTGAGATTGTCTTGTTCTTCAATTTTGGATTATGTGGTCGGTCTCATATGTGACACGTTCCTTCATGATCCCAGTATCAGGGAAACTCTGTTATGTGAATGTTGATTAATAGAGATTCAAAACAGTCAGAAGAACTGGCTGTTGTTACTCTCTGATGTTAGTTTATGTTTATATTAGAATGATTGAGTGCTAGATTTGACAATATGATGCATTGGATTGGTGATCATTCTGGTTTGGCTATTCAGTACAAAGTATGTGTATTGGTTTGTTGGTGCAATAGTGTTGTTTGATGTTAGTTGATTGCCTGAATGGGCTAATGAGAGAGATAACAGTAGATATTTGGAATAGTGCACCACTCTGCTGGTTGTTATTTATAATACCAGTTTTTTTTTTGTTAAGTCAGTAAAGGAACCGCATCATATTTTATGAAGTAGTTACTAGGAGATTAATAGTCGAATTGTTTTGTCATGCCTGGTGTTTATTTTAGACAAAAAATAAACGAGTTGTTTTCGTGTTTTTCTAAACAATTGTTATGTCCATGACCTGACACAACACGAAATATATATGAGAATGCCAAGACTAGCCACAAAGGCTTCCCTATTCCTTGGCTCAGAATGGAGCCCTGAGAGTGAATACGATCATAATTCTGCAGGTCTGAAAAGCCGATAGTATGTGTGTTTCAAAAAACAATTATAATTTTGGGGTAGAGCTCTATTCAGTTGGATTTTCAATGGTTGGTTTCTGTTCTGATTCATCGTTATTTAAACTGTGGATTAATTCATTTTTTATTTTTCAAAGCTAATATAATCTTTGTAATTGTAATCCATCATGGGTAACTGATGTTTTTTTGGAAACAGTAGACTGGTGGGGGAACTTGTTCCCACTTTCGAGTTTGAATCCGAGGGGGAGTGCGAATTCTGCTTTCGCTGGCATCTGCATTGGGACAGTTGGTTTCATGGTTAACTGATGTTACATGGTCAAACATTGTAGTTTTAAACAGTCATTGATTTGCTTGAAGTTTTAGTTTCTATAGCACACTTTCAAACTCTTGCAGTTTTTGAAGTCTAGTTTTTTTTCCTCGTCAATTTTGTTTTAGTAGATGGTGGAAGAAAGTTTTATTGTATCCAATTATAACGCCTAAAATAACTTGGGGATCTCCCTGTTGCATGGTTGCTGAAAATGTTGTCAAAGAGAATGACTGCTGGGAGTTGTCGACATGAGATCGTTCATCATTGTCAGAATTATTCTTAGACAATTGAGATTTTGTGCATCCTGATTGTGTTTTTTGCTTTTGCGTTGTCGACTTCTCTCGTCTGGACAATTGAGATCTTGACTACATGATTTTGTTGCGTCATTCTTGCTCTTACCAATGGGAAAATGGTGTCGTTTTGATGCACGAAAATACGGTTGTTAGATGATAACATTCTGATGACAATTAAGATAAACTCTGATGATAAGAATTCCCTTTGTTATGTGTTGATGTCACCTTTTTAGTGCCTTTTTGATGATTGTACCGGAGCACTAATCATGATCCTAGTTTGGTACTTCCCACCCTCGAGTGGTCTCTCGTTCATTTAGGCGACGTTTACCATATAATAAAATGAGTTGTAGGACAATTAGAGCAATAGGACGTGTTTGAATACCGTCGAGGAGGTGTGAGTTGTTGCTTCTAGAAGTCTCCACTACATATCCGTCAGATAACCGATCTAGTTATTTGTTAATTGTTGAATGTAGACATTAGTTCGCCAACAGCCTTCGACCCGAGTGGATTTCAGCTGCGAAAATTGCAAGAATCGTGTACCGAATTGTGCTCCCAAATGGCCTTCAGAACTTAGCTTTTGAGGAATGAACTTCTTGATTTAAGAGCTTGCTGCAGAAACGTTATCTATCCCACAACAGGCTTCTGAGCACAATCACACGTCTGGCTTCAGAAGTTGAAATTGGAACTGGTCCAATTGGATCAACTTCTACAAAACAAAACAGCACGTTTTCTGTGTTTTCCTTGACAAGGTGTGAGTTATTGCTTCTTAGGGTGCGTGTTTATGATAATTGTTGGACAACTTCTACTCTTCTAGATTTCTAGATTCCAAAAATAGTTAAGATAACTTCAATAGCCACTTTTCAACAGTGACTTTTAACAGAAATAAGTTACTTTAAGAACAGTAAGTTATGTTATTTGTTGGAAACAGAATGAAGACAACTTCTGGTCAAAAAAATCAATGATGTCCTCATATGCTAAATGATATTATAAATACCAACAGTAATCTATTAGTAATTTGATATTTTAACATCAAAATAAGCTTAAAATCCACATGAAGATGTTATTTTACCAAATAAACTTTTATTTTTTACTTTAAAAGTTACCTTCTCTTATCTAGCATTTATGTTAAAAATTAACTTTTACCGTCAATTATCCCAAATACACCTTTAGTATTTTCCTCAACAATAACGAAAACAGCGTCAAAAAAATGTACGCTACAATGTAAAAAGTTACAATATAATTTTTTCATTTTTTATTTACAATAGTGACCGACAAATCCACAGCCACTCACTAGGAACTAAATATCATTCTTTTTTCAACCAAGCTCAACATCTAGCGTTCTCTGAGTATCTGGATTAGCCGCAGCATACACGGTCTCAATCTCATACTGCCTTGTGTTGAGGGGATTTACAGTAACAGCAGGCGAACTATTGCGTTGTGAATCAGCCAGTGTTTGAAAATAAGCATGAGGGCCCCAACCTGCATTGTAGAAAAATACTATCAATAAGCTTAATCATAACACTTCATTCTCCCTAAATGAATTGTGAATTCTTCATGTTTCTGAACACACCTCATCTGTATAAACGAATACGCAAAAGGGGTTGCGAGAAACCAAGGTGAAATAACAGACAACTGTGTGAACCTGGTACCTCCAGGTTTATCTATTGTGAACTGAAAGTGTCTTATCCTTTTCTTCATAAGAGTACAAACTGAACAACTCGCACACCATAGTCCAAGAATCTATACATAAAGGTTAAAATATACCGAACGCAAAAAGGTTGTTCCAAAGATCCAGGCTTGCAGGGGCAAACACATCTCAACAATCCAAACTAGGAAAAGATTCCAGTTTGCAATATTTTCATTAAAATAAACAATTCAATGGGGGCACGACAATAACAGTAAAGTGACTTTTTTGAAACTTTAAGGTTTCAACATTCAACTTAATTTGGTATAGCAGCCTTTCATATCTTAGGCAAGTCAAGGATATTAATAATTTGCAAAACACACCTCGAAACAAACTATCAAAGAACCAGTAAAAATTCCAAAAATAAATGTCACATTCTTCATTATATGAGCATACTTCGAGTCCTGATGCTATCAAATAGCTGTCAGAACTTATAAGCTACTTGCATTGCATGGAGGGCAGCAGCGGATAATCTTGAAAAATGGGTGCAAGCACAATTGGAAGAAATATGGGGCTTCTGGTGACGATTATGATTAAAGTTGCCAGTGATACTCTGTACAAACGCCTTTCATTTACTTTCTCTAATTTTTCATATTGTCAAGTTGATCCTGTCAAAGTGTAAATAGCATCACTCTTACATGTATCTTTTAATTAACAATATTTATTGAAAAAGAGGGTGGTAATAGAAGTTCCACAGGCTTGCATCTCTTCACTCCCCTCTCCCTCATGAACATTGTCCTAGCCTCTCTTAAGCCATATTTTATGATTGTGTACATGATGTTATTGCAAATAAAGGAATAGAAATAGGAATTCAAGATTCATAAATAATAGGAGCATACCATCTGTGGAATTAGGCATTGGGAAGAACTGCAAATAGCAAAATGAAGCCACTGCCAATCCTGGCAAGAAATGTGGCTTTCAGATGTTAGAATTTTACAACTTGCCAGTGATGCCAATAAGCAAGAGTTATTTCAAACAGAATTTCTTAAAATCAATCATAGTAATGTGCCCACCTAGTAAACCACCAGCAAATACATCTTGCCAGTGATGCCAATAGTCATCAACCCGTGAAATAGCCACAAGAGCTGCAACAAGTATTGGAGCAAAAATAATGCAAAGTTTTGCAATATGACCTTGACGATCAAAAGCTCTAATTTTTCCTGACAAATACCAAGATGTAAATCCTAAACCTGCAAAAGACCCTGCATATTGACAAATGGATCTCACAATTAACACAACATGTGAGTTATGTTTCTTGAAAAAAAAAACAGTAGGTGATTATGATAGCATCAATTACTAGAAGTAAAACCCTATTAAATTAATCAAATAACTCATCTAGACTAACAAAACCAATCCATATCTTACACCATGTCAAAACTCATGAAACGTAGTTAGGTGTGACCAGATGTCAAAGGGTCCACAAGAAGATTCATGCTTTACAACATAATGCATCTAGCAAAGGTGAAGTTGTCCCATCATCTACACCAAGACAGGCACAGAAGCAAGCAAGGTAGCTGCAGAATCATCTAGAGGGCACAGGACAACTCAGAACATGTAATTAACCCAAAAAGAGGTGTAAAAAGCGATCTCACTTCTACTATCAGACTTGCACTAATGCACACGAGAGTTTAAAAAGTTCGTTAGACGGATTAGGCATCAGCTCATTGATCAGCCAGCCTAAAGCCTGCAAAAGAAGAGCATCCTTAGGCTCTCCGGCACATGGTTCGTATTTCATTTCTTCTTCTAATCTAATGCACTAAGTTACTTACACATTACTGTTTTTTTTTTAATGTAGAGGACAGGTTGAATTGGGGTGAGGTAGAGAGTAGTTGCTTAGCCAACCAGTGATAGAGTACGAAGCCTAAACAATCGTATAGCTAGCACATTGTCAGTGTAAAGATGCAACACCCCCGTAAGAATAATTGCAAATAAGAGAAACAATGAATGAGGCATGAGCCATTTTAGGTAAAAGAAGAATAAAAAAGACATCAAAGGCCAAAGCAAATAAATTAATTGTGCATCACATTAATTTCAAAGATTACAAAACATTCTGACTGGGAAAGCTTGAGAATAGAAGTTAATTTATTGACTGATTTCTATTTCAGGTGCAATAGGCTGGCAGAATAAACAATGTATTTAAATGAACGTGTGACATAAGTCTCCTTATCAAATATTAACCACATAAAGCACCCCATTGCATACAATTTTTATGAAAGCATCACATCAAATGGATCGCTACAAAATTCGATAATTTTTTCCTAGAATTGTAAAGATTGAATATCCACCTGCTCAAACAATCACACAATTTCTATTCTGAACAATTCAAACCATTATGACCAAGTAAGAAAACGGTAATTGTGTTGCTTACATGAAGAATGCCCACTGGGAAAACTTTTATGCCCTTCCTTGATAACACTTTTCACTCCGGTGCATATAACATTTCCAACAGAATCAAAATCCTAGAGATCACCATTAAAAACATAAGACATGTCTATGATATCAAAGGCTATCAATATTAAATTAATTTGTAGTTTATAAGAGTGGAAACTCACCGTCTTTCCATCAGGAAAACAACGCCAGAAAAAATCTGGTCGAGGTCTACCAACAGCATCTTTGATTGCATCAGTTATAACTCCAGTGATAAGCACAGAATATAGAAGACCTGCTTGCATTTGACAGTCAGAGCAACAACTAATTTTAAATATTAAATAGCACCTATATACCACGAGGATAAGATCGACTAACCTAAGATAGCATGGTGTAGATCATATATGTCCCTTCTTTTAAAGTAAATTCCAGTGATAATTGTAATAGGAAGAACAACAGCAATCAACTGTCATAAAACAGCAGGCCAACAATGTAATGTAACATTGTTCTATTATATATAGAATGATAAGTTGAGGTAAAAGGATAGAAAGAATTTGACAATTAGAAAGAAAGGCATACCGGGACAGCCCAAAATGGGACAGTGTTGCTCTTCAAGGGATACTTGAGATCTGTCATGTCTTCTCCCACGAAGCGGTGAAATGGTTCGATAACATTCAATATTGCATCAATTATCACGAGGAGCAAAAAGATAAACCAATCATGCATATGGAATCTTGCCACTTTGACTCCATGAGATTTTAGAGTGTGACACCCCAATTGAATATCTGGCATACTTTCCTTTAAGTTAACATACAAATGGAAGTGTTAGAGACTAATCTGAGAAACAAATCATCAATGGGTTGGCATACAATTATGAATATTAGTGACATCAATCAAGAAGTAAATACAGTTCTAATATGCACATCAACTTTCAAAGAAATCGATCTAATCAACAAGTCCTCTGGCAACACAAACAAACAAACATGGTATAGTGATGTACTGATGTGCCAAGTGATAGAGTCAATTTAAAATCATAGTAGACAAACGTGGTTTTATTTATGGGCTGACCTATGCAAACAGGTTGCGTTGCAATTTAGCACCCAACTCTACCTAAAGCAAAAGGTTCATGTTTAGTTCTTTTTAAACCAGCATAATTTGAATTTGACTCAGCCATGGAAGAGTCTAAAGCTGAAGAAGTCACACTATGATCCAATTTTCAGGATTTTGGTCCAAGCTTTCATTAACTTTGCAGAAACACCCCTGTTACAAGCCTTGAAGGTAGAAGAACTCCACAAGCATGTTTGCACAAGACAGATATGAAGGAGGGCGAAGAAGTTGGAGTGCTCCATCTCAGCTGCAGGAGCTTACAAATGATTTCTCACACAGGGGTAACAAGCTAAAGTTGTGCTTCATCAAAAGTGACTAAGACTTATATGCAAGGGCTTGACCTATGTCACATGGAAGATAACATCACCCATAAGTTTCAGTTCTCAATTTGGCTATAGTTCAAGCAGACGATGCTTACATAAGAAGTGGGCTGGTAAATGGCAATGCTCACTTTGCTTGTGCTTTGGATGGCTTTAAGGAAGAGATATGTGATTATCCTTTTTCATATTATTTTTGTGTTAAAGTTTGAAGGACTGTGAGGTTGAAGCTAAACCAGAATATTTTTTACCATCACGAACAGAGTAGCTAAGTGACAAAGAACAGAGAGGGAAGAAGAGTATGCCATAGATCTTTATGGTTGACCAGGAATGTAAAACCATTCCACACTGCATTGTGTTGAACGTAGTCAGGAAAACTTCCACTTCCATAGGTCACCCTTGCTGGTAAAGAAAATCTAGCATTTACAAAAGGCCTAAAAAACCTTTGAACTCCCATATTCTACGCTAAACTACCATTCACACCAACTGCAAGCCCCAAAAAGATTCTTAGCTCCCTATACTGGTAACAAAGTTTACTTTGCCAAATCCATTGTCCTTTGCCTTCTTTGGTGGAAGCACTATTACAATCTTAAAGTTGTCGTTCTTGAAGGCAGAAGCAATCAAATTCCCAAGCTTAAAATTTTGTAATAACCCTTTTCAGAAAAAAATGTAACAACCTATCTAAAACAGAAAGAAATGATTACACGCACAAACAAAAAGAAACTAATGTGGTTTTCTAAAATATCCAGTCATAAATACCCAAAACTCAGATAAGAAGGTGGAATGATATTGTATATCCAAAACATATAGTACAAAATTCCATTCTAAAGAACCTCCTTGAAAATGACATTCTGACTGGCAAAACATGTGGCAAATGCGTTTTTTACTTTAATTTTACTTATTTTCTTCAATTGACAAGTGCAGTTGTCCCCATGAAACTCCATTTTGTTGCTGAAGCATATGTTTCCACACAAACCCCTCATTTCGCATGGATGGTTTGTTACAATAGATCGGATCAACAGAAAATATATTTGCTAATACCTAATCTCCTTCCTCTTTAAACTCTTTCTCAATGACCACAAGTCAACAGAAACTTGCAAGTTCAAGATGACCATTGACCACAGCCCTTTACCACCACAAATGGAGCTCCCATCTCATAAAGCCGTCTTCTTTAACAGCCTCAGGGTTTGTTTGGTAGAACTTCAACTTTTGAATTCAAACGTAGAAGCTAACTTCTGGATAAAAGTTGTCATAATCCAACTTCTGAAAATGTAAAGAAATCACTGTTCTAAAAGCTATATGTTTCTAAGAAAATGATATTGGTTGGTAGAGTTGTTAGGCCATTGTAGTTTCTGGAGATAAGCTATATACTCAAAAATTATTCAAAAGCTTTACCAAATGAACCCTCATTCGCATAACAAGTTGCTGTTTTTACATCAACAATATTTCTAAATCACATTACTACCGTAAAAAAACAATCTTTCTGAATCCTCGAGCACAAGAAAAACAGAAAGCGCAAAAATCTAAAATTTTCAGGACTTACAAAAGCACACTATCACAACGTCATAAACTCCAAGCCTAAAAAGAAATCATACAGAAAACACGAAAATCACTAATCGCGACCAGAGAAGAACATCGGAACACCAGAAACCGCAAAAATCTCAATTTTTAAGGACTTTCAAAAGCACACCACCACAACGTCATAAACTCCAAGAATACAAGCAAAATCATACAGAAAACACGAAAATGACCAATCACGACCAGAGAAGAACATCGAAACACACCGAACAATTCCACACATCCACAAAAAGAAAGTCACACCACATCACCAACTATTTATCCTCACGAGCAACAAAGTCCCCCCTTGTTCCTCTCACCAGAAGCAGCGGTTCCCCTCCGCCACAGGCCCGAACCCCGCACAACCGCCGCATCACCACATGAAAGCAGCAAATCCAAAAAAATCACCGACCAACGTAGTTCATTTGTTACGTGACTATGAGTCAGTTAAGGGTTACGGGTTCGGGTGTAGAATTTTTATAAACAAGAAAATTCCAAAAAAAAAATCCAAAGCAGAAGAAAGGAATCCAACCAAACGGCCGTAATGTGAAAAAAAAAAAACAGAAAAAAACGGGGGAGAATCGAGCGTAGCAACAGCAACAACAACGAAAGCTAGTGGGAATCACGTTTGGTGGATAGGATCTATGCGTTACCTGACGAAATCCGGAACGGCCGACAGGGGGGAAGAGAGGGAGAGATTCGAAGTGGAGAAATAAGGGAAAGAGGCGGCGAGCGAGCGAGCGCGACACAGAGAGAGAGAGAGAGAGACGGGGGCACGAAGGGCACGTCGGCTTCTCCTTCTTATATAGAAAGAGCAGCCATACACGTCAAGTCCTCTCGTGGTCAGTGGTCGGGACGCTTTTTTTTTCCTCGTTGGTCTTTCTTCTCCATGACGGGGGGTCAGTTGAGCACCAGACAAGCACGCCAGGATAGAAATTAGAGGGTCGTGTGGGCCCCGCCGGATCTCTCAATGTAGGGTATATATTTGCGTTTCGTTTTTTTTTGATATCTGATGCATATATTTTCTGTTCGTGGTCCGTGATATTCGAATCTGAGTGAGACGTGGAAGTTTCATTTCTCCTGATGAACTACATCATGGTGTATATTTACGTTCCGTTAGAGATGATAACTTACAAGTAAATTTTTCGAGTTAAGATTTTTTTTTTTTAAATGAATAGATATATATTTTTTCAGTTAAGATTTTCAAATCTCTCATGTTGATTGGTTTTCAAGTTAATATTTTAAAAAAATATAGATTAGCAATTTAACATTTAAGATTATAGATTTAACCTAGATGAATAAAAGTAACGACGAAGATATTAAAAAATATTTTTTATTCTACGATGATACATTGATAAATAAATGTTTTCTGAGAACATATGAACAAATACGTCACCTTATAAGGACACTAAAATAAAATTTGCTAATTATAAATTACAACTTCTCCTTTATCCACGCAATACACTACAGCTAGTCAACTCAAAACGTCAGCAGATGATGTCGAATTCGAACACAACCGTTGACTACCAACTGGGTGACAAGCTTTTGTTAATGGTTTCTGTAGATAGTGATGGCAATTATGCAGACAACCAATAAATGAGACATATATCACACCACGGCATATAATATGCAATAGACAATGCGTCCAAGATGATATATAATATACTATCCGATAAATAAGAAAGAATAGATTCCATCCTCGGTGGAAACGCACCCAATAATCCCACATCGGCCATTACATCAATAATGGCTTGCGAGTATGAATGATTCCTAGCAGCAATTATGCCAAAGGTAAGTTGACAAGCTCGAAATGAACGGAAACTGACAGCAATTGTGACGTTTAAGTTGCTTTTTGTGCAAATACATAACTTGTGGGCGTCTTTTAACGTCAGTGTCGATACTTGATGTCAATTAGTTTGTCATGTAATAACAAGTCCTTGTTAACGTTGACAACGCCGAGATATGAACAGGTACTTGCTTTCATAAATCGTGTGATTTTTGTGCAAATACATAACTTGTGGGCGTCTTTTAACGTCAGTGTCGATACTTGATGTCAATTAGTTTGTCATGTAATAACAAGTCCTTGTTAACGT
>JAMKQA010089845.1:0-11131 GCA_024699735.1 Posidonia australis
CTGTGCTAGGAATGGCTCCGGGGCCATCCTCAATATATCAAATGGTAGAGCCTCACCATTATGGTTGGAACTCAAAAACTGCTTTGACATTATTAATGGCTTCTCAGTCTTCCAGGTTCATAATGGCAGAAATACTATATTTTGGGAAAACAAATGGTGGAATGGTCAAAATTTAAGAAATTGTCTTCCAAACATATATCATTTGGCTAGATTTAAAAAAGCCTCTGTATTTAAAACTTTAGAAACCAATGCTGCTGACCCTAATTCTCTATTTTTTGAAACTTTGTCATTGGAGAATTCTGTTTCAATAAATGATCAAGTGGATACACTGTCAACCATACTTAACAGTGTTAGTATTACGAATGCTCAGGATCTAATGATTTGGCAACCCACCAAAAAAACATTTACTGTCAAATCATGTTATGAAATGCTTAATGATGGTGGACTTCGATTTAAATATATGTATGAAATTTGAGATTGTTGGGTGCCACTGAAAACTAAACTTTTTACCTGGTTAGTACTTTCCAATAGAATCCTTACAAAGGACAATCTTATGAAAAAGGGCTGGCATGGAAATGACTCTTGCATTTTTTGTAATTCGAATTATGAATCAGTAAAGCATTTGTTTCTGTTATGTCCATTTGTGTAGTCCATTTGGAGTTCATTCTCTGTTGGATGTATATATCCTACTTTTACTTCTATTGAGGATCTATTTGTCATCCCTCCTGTGCTCAAATTTGATACTACCTTATCTAGTGCTCATACCTTTGTTCAAGTTGTTTTATGGGTTGTTTGGCAGGAGAGAAACAATAGAATATTTAGGGGTTTACACAAGACTCAATTTATGATTACCAATGATATTTCTGCATTTCATTGTTGAATAGACTCTTTGGCCACAGGTTTTGAAAAAAGTGAAAATTTAAGGGCAATATCTGCATACCAGCAAAGCAGAGATGTGGAGCACAGTTCTTTGGCTCCCACTAATCCCCATTGTGACATGGACTTCAATTCTGGAACTCCTACTCTTCCGAGCCATGATTAACTATTGGTTAATTGATTTCTGATTATCTCATTGGCTGTGCTCTTATCGGTGTGCATTACAAACTTTGTTCCATGTAATATTTTTTGGAGGTCACCTGCTGTGTGACAGGGTACCATACTTGTAATATTTTTTTAGGGCAATACTCTGCAATACTCTGGTTGGTATTTTCCTTTATTAATAAAACTAATTACCGTTTACAAAAAAAAAAAGATTATGTTGGTTATTTCATAAGCATTGACTTTTTCACAGTCCAACAGATAAAATCAAAGTGGCTCTAGGTTTGACTCTTACCAAAATAATAATTAAACCTTAACTAGGGTAAGTTTCTCTCTCTCCTATTCATGCATCATTTTCCTATGAGAAGAGTTGAAATGTTTCCACCATACATAGGTAAAAAAGAATAAGCAAAAAAAAAATATTCAAGAAGGTGAAGACCTTGACAATAGACATGTAAGTTAGGTCAGGTCAATCCTGGACCGTCTGACTTGACCTAGAAAAAGCACAACTCTAACTTGACCCATCTTAGGCCCAATTTGGGCCTATCCAATGAGACGGGTCAGGTTGGGCTATGTTGGGGTGAGTCATTGTGTCTTTTTTGTTTAATAAATTATTGGATCGAGCCAACCCAATAATTTATTAAAAAAAAGCACAACGGTTGAGTTTTCAATGTTGTGTGATGTTGATCAATGTTTATTTAAATAAACGTTGAGGGTGCAACGTTGTTCCTCAATGGCTAGTTTTTTTTTCCTTCTTCTTCTTCTTTTATATTCCTTCGTATTTCTTATTTTTTTCACATAACTCACACTTTTATTAATTTTCTACTCTACTACAACTACACTCTCATTCTCTAAATTCTCCTATTCTTTCAAATTTTCAATATTCAAGTGAAGAATACAAATTTAGCTCTGGACTCCGTCACAACATCTGCTACTCCACTCCGACGTCAACCAATAAAAATTCGTTACATCTAATCCATCCAATTTCTCTACTCCTAATACCTCTATTTTTGGACCTTGCGTTTTTTGGATCAAGAATTTTTTATTATTATTATTTTTTTATACATTATAATGGAATATCACTATCATGAAAATGTAGGAAGTCATAATTATTACTCTACCCAATAGTCAAACCAGCTTCAAACTACGACTACATAAATACAATCTACAGGTACTAAAAAACCTAAGAAACAAAGTTTATAAGTTTGGGAACATGTAACCTTAGATCACACTAATGAAAATAGATACTATTGTAATTATTGTAGTACAGGATACACTTGTCCCAAGTATGAAGGTGTAGGTCATATATTTTGGCATTTAACAAAAAGTATAATTGCCTATAATAAAGATGATAACATAGATTTAAAACAATCTAAATTGTACATAGGTTCTAGTGGAATAGTAAATTAGAAATACAATACAAAAGAAGTAAAAGAAAGTTTAACAAAATTTATAGTACAAGATGAATAATCATTTAATTTTTCTGAAAATAAAAGATTTGAAAGTTGTGTACAAAATTATTTTAACTCACAAATTAAAGATCATTCTAGAAATACTACTAAAAATATAATTTATAAGACATTTAAAAAAGATAAAGAATTTTTAATAGAATTATTTTATAGTTTATTATGTAAAATATTATTAACTTGTGATATTTGGATAGGTCCTAATAATTTTCCTTATGTTTAACTACACATTGAATAAACATAAAATAGTATTTACAAAAAAGATTAATTACTTAATTAATTGCTTTTAGACTTTTTAATCATCTATATACTAGAAAAGTAATTGTAAATATTATGGAAGACATTACTAAAGAATTTAAAATATATAATAAAATTAATACAGTCTCTTTTGATAATGCTTCTAATAATAATGTTGCAATAGGAATATTAAAAAGAAATTTAAAATCATTATTAAATGGTAATTTATTTCATTGTAGATGTTGTTGTCACATTTTTAAATTAATTATACAAGAATGTATAGATTGTATTAAGTCTTATATAAAAAATATAAGAGTAACTATTTTATTTATTTAAACATCACCTAAAATATTTCAAATTTTAAATATTTATGTGTAGAATAAGGTTTAAAACCTAAAAAATTTAAATTAGATGTTCAACATATGATATGTTAACTTCATGTTTATTTTATAGTAACATAATTACAATATATTATAATTCAAGATCTAATTATTTGTTAAATGATGGATATTGACATAATGCTAACATAATTTATACATTTTTATAACCATTTTATACTACAGATAATCGATTATATAGTCAATATCATCCTACTAGTTCTTTAATTTTAGTTAATTTATTTAATATTACAAATACTTTTCAATAATATAGAAATTTCACAAGATTTGAAAATATTATTAAAGTGATGGAAGAAAAATATAATAGTTATTGGATTGAGCCTCTAATGTGGGCATATTTAGCATTAATGATAGATCCTAAGCATAGATTAATTAATTGTATAGTACTTATATATGATATTTGTTGTAACATGAATAAACATGAAAGAATAAATGAATTTAACAATAGAATTAGGGAAACTTTATATACATTATTTAAAGAATATGTTACAAATTATGATGAAAGTAGTTTTAATACTCATACATCTAGTTTTGTAGGACATACTACTAACAGTAGTGGTAGTTCATTTTAGAGTAAATTAAATAAGGAAAAAGGAAAATACGTAAAATAAACAATTATAATGAATTAAAAAATTATTTAGAATGTGAGTTTGCTTATTGTGATATTGAAATGGATAACTTAGATGTATTAAAGTGATGGTCTAGTACTACAGTTAGGCTTCTTATAATTTCTAGAATAGTTAAAGATTTATTAAGAATTCTAACATCTATTATGGCGTTGGAATTTACATTTTCTGTATGTAAAAGAATTTTAAGTGATAGAAGGTGTAAATTATCCAAAAAATCTGTAAAAGTTTTCATGTACTTGAATGATTGGTGCGATACAGTTGATCGTCTGTAAAACTTCAACGAGAACAAAAACTTCTACTAATGACTAAAGAATATGAATAAATTTTTTTGTAAAATATTTACTTTATATTAATGTAATAATTGTAAATGTAAAATATTAAATATTTTATGTATTTTTTAATTTTTTTTATATATACATTAATTATTTAATAAAAATAATTTTTTTTAATTAACAAAATCCGACAGACCATCCAAACTGACCCATCCTGACCTGACCAAAGTCCAGTCCAACAATGGACTGTACTGTGCCAGACTAGGGTATTTGTAAAACCCAACCTAACCCGGACCGCCCGATTATTTGGACGGGCCAATCTGGCCCGGTCCAGGCCCTTACGGACCTGCTGTTATGTCAACAGCACGGATGAAGCCACGAAGCTCCGTTGTGCTGCATGAGGAGCTATGGCTGCCATGGCCGCTGCTCTGCTCCACCTCCACCACCACCACCACCAACTCCTTCCACGGCCCAATACGCTTCTTCACACAAGAACCCCGCTTTCATCCTCCCCGGCTTCTGCTCGTTCCAAAACAAGGCCTCTTCCTGTTCTCGCAGGTTTCATCTCCTGCTCTTCCACCACTGTCTCACATATGGCCGTGTCATTCACATTCTCCTTGTTTTGGCTTCCATATCTCTAATACCCGTACTTTCTTTTGTCGTTTTAATGTAGCAGTTGGGAGAGAGGCCGGGGAGAAGGAAGCGAGCAAACACGCACAGCCCGAGGAGTTCTATGATGATGATGTAATATAGGCTTGGTAGTCCAATTCTCTTTTGTTTATACTTAGATAAGAATTGGGTCTTTTAAGATAATGAGCTCCCTTTATAAGTGTTTTGATTATCTATAGATTGCTGGGTTTTTCGTTCATGTGTTCTTCTCTTTTTCTTGTCTTTGGCATTTCGTCGAACAGGTCTAGTTTAGTTCGTAGCCATCCCATTTTGTTGCATTAGATGAGCCATTTTCACGAAATGTCTGTTTGGTCGCGTAACACGACGTTTGTTAGTCGCACTCCGGCTTCAAGAGTCTCTTTGGTGTCGCTTTCAGCGATCCAAAGCAACTTTTTTCCGAAAGTAGCTTCAAGTAACAATTGCTAGTATTCTCTTTTGACCATAACAATAACAAAATATGTTCTTTTGGTCTTGGCGGCCCCAAAAGCTGACTGCGCAAACTGAAAGGAAGCATCAAGTGAAATGTCTGCAGAGGTTTACTTAGTCTCTGCTATCTTGATTGGTTAGATTGGGGGTTTTGTGAAATTCAATTGATTGAGAGGGATGGATGGTTTTTGTTTCCATTCTCGATTGCATGCATTTGACATTTTTAACGAGCTATATCTTAATACAAAGAACTATCCTGAATATTGAACAATGATCCCATTGCTTAGTTTCTTGAACTATCCCATCAGTCACAAAAATACAAAACCAAATATGAAGTTTTGGCAGGGATCAAATAGAGGTAATTGCAAATTCTAATCGATGATGTCTGTTTTTTTCCTTTGCATAAGATGCTTTGGATTCATTGGGAATTACAAGCTGTTATTTTATCATTCTTTTTAGTTAGATTGTTCTTACACTTCCTTTTTTAAGTCATCTCCAAGTAGCAAAAAGGGTACAAGTGGCGTATATAAATGTATAATAGATTGGAAAATTCTCCTACTCTGGTTTGACCTTATGCAATTGAGCAGTGGAAATATAGTGTATTTTTTCCCTTCACTTCTTGATAGTTAGCGTTGACTGTCTTTTAGGAATGGCAAGCTCAACAAAGAGAAAAATCAAAGCAGTGGCAAGCTTATCGCCAGAAGGAAGAAGAGGCAGAGAACAGAAAAATTGATGAGTATCGTGAAATAGGCATGCGGTTGAAGGGATATTCTGAGGAAGAAGTTCGGAAAGCAAGGATACTAGTATCAAGTTTTATCCGATCTGGTGAAGAAATTGAAGAGGTTAGAATGATTTCCCATCCTTGAGTTATTCTCCCTGTGGTGAGAGATCTTTAAAGTGTTTTTATTGCTTGCAAATAATACTACCACATGTTTCTGAAATCCACATTTCATATCTGCAACACATGCACTTTTTATTGAATTATCTTTCCATCATTCATAGAAGCAAATTGTCATTGCCCTGTTTCTTATTACATCTGGCTTTTATCTGAATGACCATATGAAGTGGTTCATGTGTAGAAAATTGAAGAGGCTGGCGAGAAAGGTGAACTTACTGAGCTTGTTCTGATGGTCATATTGAATCGGCTTGATCTAGCTCGACGTGATGTATGTGAGGCTTTAATTTCCTGTACGGCAGAATTATCAGATCAGTTTCCTTTTATTTATTGGCCTTCCTTTTCTTGCATTTCAATTTCATTGTCAATCACTGAAACTTGACATTCAGTTGCACTATTTTATGCATTCATGTTTCCATACTTCGTTCCTCTAAAATGTGGCTAGCTTCTAATTATTTTTGCAAATGCTTTTCATTGATTAGTTCTTGCATTGCCAGCCCCATGAAGCAAGAGAAAGGCATGTTGGTGGTTGTCGTCATTCTATATTGCTGAGAATCATTAAAAAATTTATTAATTTAAAGACACTAGCTATGATACAAGTCTGAGGTACCAAGAGGCTGCATTCACTTTCAATCTGAAACAGATGACTTACAAGACTTGACTATTTTCCTGTGCTTTGCCACAACTAATCAATTATCTTGTCCACACATGCAATTTATACCTGGATCATGGATGGATTCCATATGAGTCCATGTATATTGTGAAACTAAACTTAAACCAAAACATAGGTGTGCATCACTGGGTGTGCATTAGTGCATGCCCTACTGTAAGTTGGGGGTCTTATCATGCAAGAACTGATAACTATGGATATTCTTATACACTACACTACAAGTAACATATTTTTCCGGCAGGTACTTCTGTCCTAATTGCATGTTAACCACAGACATCATATTTGTACACTAGACAACATGTAGTTATTTTTTTGTACCTAGTACCGTATATGGTGAAACCATTTTTTTAACATTTTGCAAATGCTAATTAAGTTGATATATGCTGGATCAATAATCAGATTGTTGTCTGTTTTTTACAGGATGAGAAGGATGCCATTAGAAGTCTTGACCTTTTGTATAGGAGGATAGAGGTATTCACATTAAACAAACTTAGTAATCTACTGCATAGATTTTCCCATACATCTTGGTTCATCTTTTAAACCCGAATATAGATTTAGAAAGCTTGTCTTGAAGGAGTCACATGTGAGTCCTCAGTTGCACATGTCATGAAGCATATTTATAGATTTATATATGATGTTTTCTTGTTAATAGATTTTTCAAGTGACTTGATAGGGATTGTGGTTGAAAATTTTTCAAGTGGCTCATTGAAGGGAGAATTTGTTAGATAGATGTATGACTCTCACAAATGACAATGGACGATTAGAAAGTACAAGAGTGCCATTGGGTACACTCATGCCTTTGTGCATCCTTCCTTCACACCATTAGTAGACAAAGCACTTGCTGCCTTACATTGTTCGTGATTCAGTACTTGTTGAATTTCCTAATTTGACTTGTATTCTTTTATAAGACTGAGATTTTGAAGAGGGAATCTTCCTCTGCCATGAGACTGTTGAATGAGCTCTTAAACCTCCATGATGGATTCAATGATGAAGGGTGGCTGAAGGAATGCCGAAAACGAATGGTTGAAACTTTTCCTCAAGAGGATCCTTTCAGCATACTCGTTCCAGCAGGATTCGACGTGGACAGTGTAAGTTGCATTTGACAACTTTTTGTTGTATATAAAAAGTGCTTCAGTTTCACCAATTTTTGTGTGTCGCAGTCACGTTTTCCTTCTAACTAAATACTTATTCTAAAGCTGCCCAAAAGTCTAGGTTCAACTGTTGGGTAAACTTGGGTGAAACTTGTTTTAATCCTTGTGGTTATTTTTGTTCTTGCGAATGCTGCTGATTCACTTGTTGACAATTGGGCCTCTCCAATTCATAAGGAATTGATGAGAATCTGAATCCAGCTTGATTAACACATTATCTGGTTCTTATTTGAGTAAAAACTCCAATTGTTGTTTGCAGAGGTCTGCAAACTATCTAAGTTATTCTGACAATTACATGATTTCTTTGAGAAATATTGAAAAAGTTCACATTTAATTACAGGCTGTGAGTTATTACATCAGAATAATTATGGTAATATGGTATTACTGTAACAAAATAGGTGTTGTATGTGTCGGGGGAAAGTTATCCACTACAAGTTCTTATTCCAATTTTTTTGTTTGACCAGCATGTAGGCCGCATTGAACTGCCAGAGGAGAATGATGATGTCTTGTTGAGAGTTGATTTCATCAGAGAGGTGGACTCACTGCTGCAAGAAGTTAGAACTGTGGAAAGTAATTTACAAGCCCCAGCAGGCCTTGATCCCGAATCCGTTGCAAACAGGTTTAAGCAGCAGGAAAAGCAGCGAACAATTCATCAAGTAGAAGCATTGTTAGAATTAGCAATAAATCTGCAATGGTGATGATTCCATGAGTTCACCACAATCATGGCTGTAAAATAGCAATGTACAGTTGCGTTCATTTTGAGCAACATATTTAAATATTTGAGCAATGTAATAATAATTAACTATTATTGATCATTTTTTGTATTTTATTAGTTTTTATACGTTTAATGTTTAGAACATATTTAATTAGATGATTCTTACATATTTGAATATTGTAATACATGTTTATATACAAGTTAATTAATTACAAGGATTTATCATATTATTGTGTATTGACTTGCTTTACTTGTTAATCCACCTTAACACCTTATCCAAATGGGTTGGATCGGATTACAGGTCAAAGATTAGAAAAATGCATCATTTCCCGATCCATAACCTATTATCTCAAAATAGGTTAAGTCATAGGTTGACTACTAACTTACGTCCAATTCGACTCATTGACGCCCGTACGCACGAGTAACGTAATGAGACTATGCTAGTAAGACAAAGCATGCATGCAAAAGATTTCCTATCAAATCCTCCATCGGGCTTTGAACTTTGGAAAGTAGCTTGTCTTTTGATAGTGAACATCCATTGACAATTAGTTTTTTATTCTTTGCTACTTCATTCTATGATTCACTCTTAACCTTTGATTTGGTTATCTCACCTACAGTTGGTTCAAACCCCTTCCTTTTATGTAGTAATGCCGCTTCCAATGAATTCTCTCATCGTTATGACTAAGCTCAAAACTTTGGCTTTGAAAGAATCCTATGGGTAAGCTTTTATGGGAAAAAGTTGAATCCATAGTTGAAGAAGGAACGTTACGTCCTCTTTTCATTCTCCTATTCAAGAAATTGTTATAGATCTCACAGTCGACATGTCATGTGTATGTGAATCCCCATTTGTTTGTATCAACTCATGGGAGAACGCTTAGATAGAGTTTATTGATTCTAAAGTAGCATTTTTTCAATACGAATTTCTTTATTTGAATGTCGTCCTTCTACCATCTTTCTCTAAATTGCATGCATAATGCCACACCTATATATGTATACCAAATTTTGAAGAGTCATTGTCAATTTATGTTGGATTGCTCCACATTTAATTCCTCATATTGCATTTTCCAAACAAACAAGAGCCAACTGAAAGAAGAATGGCACGTTACATGAAGAATAAAAAAGGCAAATCTATAGGTACTTCATGATAGGAGATAGGTCACAAGTAGAACATCCCATCATCAACTTCTTAGCATTAAAGGGAAAACAAACTTGCTCATGCTTTCATAAACTTTCGTGTGAAACTACATTTATATAAGAAATAATGAAATGACATTGAGTGAGTGTGAAACAAATAATTTGCAAGGGAGCTTCAAAGTGTTTTCACAATCTCTACAATGATGTAAACGTGGATTTAGTCTCTTCCTATCGTAGTTGTGGATAGTATGATAACCATGTTTAAGATTTAGACATAAGAAAGGTTTGAATCTTAAAAATATCTTAGTCCCTTGCTAGATGGCTTATTGCATCCTTCCACATAGCCGATGAGGGGGAGTTATATTTTTAGTAGTTATCCCAAGACATATCTTACAAGATAAAGGCCAAGATAGATAATGAGACAATGGACAGATTATTTGGCGTGACCCGATCGCACGGATTACACCAGATTTGAGCCGTTAAGCCCGTGTAAGAGAATGATCATGGGCTCAGTGGCCCAAATCTGGTGTGGTCCGAGCAATCAAGAGATCAGGCCTCTGAGATAGAGAATGATCCAACATGTACAGGAAAGTTTACCATATAAGTCTCCTTACCCACATATCTATGAAGAACTTGCAGCAAGTACCTGTTACACCTCTCTTAAGGCAATTTTCCATTGAAAACAAAATTTATATTAATGCCTTGACCACAAAACTTTTATTCAGCATTTTATTGCTAGTATGCTTGCACTAAAGACCCCCTTTGCATGAAGAGAAACAAATGTAGATGCATCATGTCCGCTATTCAACCAACATAGATTGCCTTGCAAGCCATTTGCCAGTTCAATGCTACTGACTTCTAATTTCAACATGATTCCTAGCCAAACCAAACTTAACGTGGAAGTTGTTGTAGCCCCGGTATCCTCGACAATTGGAGTGGTTGGGAGAGATGTTTGAGGTAACTAACTTTCAATAAATGACAAAGGTTGACAATAATTTGGAAGTGCATGCTGAAAGGCTTTAACAAGTGACACCAGTTAAAAATTGTTCTGAAAAAAGACTTTTACATCGTGTGAAAGAATTGTGCTCCAATATTGTATTTAATCAGTTGCCTTGTGATATAGAAAACCATTTTCTTGACTCCACTACTATATTGAGCTGCGTGCTCCTCTCCTTCCTCATGTGATTTCTATGTCCATGTTGTTGTGGAGTTGTGTCGATTTATGGCAATTGATCAAAGATTTGTGGTGCTTGTTTTTCGAAAATCCTAAGTTTCTATTTGTTATTGGAGTGTATGTTGTATGTCATGTGGATTATGATATATCATTCTATAATTCTAACCTTCTATCACCAATTAGTTGCTAACTTTGATGAAGAAAGGAGTTACCAGTATATTAAAGGAAGCTGTGATTGCCCTTGGCATCTACAAGTACTT
>JAMKQA010089846.1:0-16908 GCA_024699735.1 Posidonia australis
GGACTGATCTGTCACTCTTGATGTTGGTATGTCCTTTTTGATTTCAAGATAAGGCACTTATATCTTTTTCAAGTTATAATATTTATGAAAAATATGCACAAGTAAATAATCATCAAAATTCATGTAATATTTCTAACACCTACTAGATTCAATTTTAGTAGACCTCAATTCTTCATGGGCCTATCTTCGACTCAAAATGTTTCATTGTAAATAATGAATGAAGGAGAAGTATGCCACTTAAGCATGTTTCTTAATTATTCTTCATTAGTCTATGAATCAAAATACATATTTTTCACTTTTATTATATCTAAGATAACATTAGCCTCTTCACATTTCTCGCATGCCATTACTAATATTTTTTCACTTTTATTTTTTAAATTATATATTTACAAGTTCTTATTTAATAGTTGATAGTAGACATAAATAGATAACTTATGCAATTGCTACTTTTTCCGAACATTGATCCAATAATGCCAATCAAGTGCCTCATTCAAATACACTAAAGTTTATAATTTTTGATATTATCCATTGATTAATCTAATATGTTACATTATTATCTATCACTTATAAGTGTGAAATGGTGAAAATATAGTTATACCACATGTTTTCATATATTAATTGTCATTATGCCTCTTATGCACAATTATATTACTTGTCAACATTATTGTGATGCAACAAAATCTCATGCCTATATTCAACTTCCCGTCACTCCAAAAAATAAATGTATTTTTTTATTATTTAAAGTTATTAATGTTAAGGTTTTTTTATAATAAAGACAACTTTGAAAATACAAAATTTGACATCTTCAAAATCAGAACAACATAGTATAATCATGCTGGAGGAATTCACAAAATAACTCTCACATACAGTTGGAGTTTTATTTTTGTTATTAATTTTAAAATTAATCTTTCATTGTTATCATTATACATTTAATTCTTGTTGACCTTATTTTTATCTCAAAATCCTAGAAAAGAATAGATAACTTGTAAACGTTATGTTTCCCAATCTCATCTCCTCAATTTTGATTACAAATGGATGGTTTATTCTCTAAAAAAACCAATAGAAGCTCATTAATAGCGGACAATGGCCTAGCAATCACATATGTAGTTTGATATCTTGGTAATAAATTTAAAAAATTATTTGGTTAATTATCAATGTGAAACTAGTTAATTTAACTAGGTTTCCGCTTTTCCTAGGGGTTGTACTATTAATGGACTTGATTTTACAAGTATTCAAATTTAGTAATTACAATAGGTGTAATGTTACATATATTTAATTATTATATTCACCACCACCAAAGAAAGAACATAATTTGTTTATTAAAATAAATTTTTAATTAAATTATAAAATGTGCAATGCAACATTAGTTCACTAGCATATATACAAGTGAGCTACCTCCATATTAGTTATTTATTTTGTTTTTTGGCAATAAATAACTATTTATTTTATCAATTTTGGGTACGTAAAGATCTATTGGATTATGGATTTTAAATTTATAATATGCATGTAACTTGTATGGCTATTATAATAGATATTGATAAGGATAGTTCTCATTTAAATCTTACAGCAAGGTGAAAATTTTAGATCTTATTATTGAAAATATATGTTATTTTCTACAATATTAGTGTTATCTCTTAATGAAAAGAACTTCCAGCCTAATATTTGATATTCAGAAACAACTTTACTTTCTACATTGGTATTGATAGTGGTGTCGAGATAATGATTGGTGGATGGTATTCTAGAGGTCTAGGTTGAAGAATATAATAAAAAGGAGGCATAACCTAAGGAACACATCAAGAATTCTATAAAAAGAGGAAAAAAAACCAATGTCGTGTGACTCATATAATCATTTTTTCTGATTGTTGATTAGTGAAAGGTCAAAATGTAAAATGACAAAAGTTAAAGAGACTATATTTATGACATTGTGATATTTATGGTAGCAATTATTAGAAGAAAAAAAAATGTAAAAACTAATGTCACGTGAATCACATGTTCTAAAAATTTGTGAGTAAAAGATCAAAATATAAAATAACATAATTAAAAAATCAAAGAAAAAATATTTCATGTGTGTCATGTGATTATTTTGAACGTTGTTGAGTAAAAGGTTAAAATGTAAAATGACATAAGTTAAGAGGCATAATGTCCAAGGTAGCATTATTAGAAATAATGAAAGTTCATGGTAATAAAGTATAATTTACTTTCTCTTTTTAATTTAGACTTTAAGTCGCTTACATAGAAAGTAAAAAGAAAATATAAGTCATCACTAATTCTATCTGGACCACTTTACAATTAATTTCTTGTTCACTCTCTCATTCTTTATCATTTTGTCTCATTGGAGTATTTCGTCATCTAATTTTATATTTCTAGTTTATATTCTTTGACCACCTTCATCTTGCTATCTCCAACTCCTCCCTAGAATTCTCTATTATATTAAACAAATTTCATCTCTTCTATGAATCTAACAATATTCTCTTACATGTAGCCAAAGAAGTCATAATTTTTTGAAATCACATTAAATGAATCCATGACCACTTTACTCATATCATTTACAAACTTGTCAACATATAATAAGCATCTAACAAAATGAAATTCATGACATCGTTCGTTTTTCATTTACTGTGTTCTAATTATGACAATCAATATTTCAACTATAATGAATTCCAAATGACATTTTAAACATTCATTGTGGAATAAATACATATTTTAGTTAAATTGTTTATGCATCTGAAGGATGAGCAAGTTATGATGAATTATTTCCCTTTTGAGAATAAAATTATGGTTATATATAGAAATTATATTCAAATTTAAATCAACTCCGATACGTGTAACTCACATGTTGGTTCACTAGTTTAAAGATAAAATATGATCATATATTGATAATAAATTAGATATTATGATCCATTCAATGTGAATAATCATAACCACAAACCATCCTACACTCAAGCATAGAAAAAGAAAATAATGCAATTCAATGAAATCTTAAATCTGTAAATGATACAATAAATTCTGCAATACACAAAATCTATATTAATGATCAAAAAATGGGATCAATGGATCATCTCTTCTCCAAATTCTGCTTGGTAATGCCTTTAATCCTTGCACACATCCAACTTCTATGCCGCAGCACAACTTATGTCGAACATGTGTGTGTGTGTACGTAATTCTCAACCGAAGGTAGAGCAGCAGCAGAGGACAATACACAATTAAGGCTGAAAGAATACGGGCCCCACAAGAAGCCCACGTGAAGCCGACCGGGTCACTGTCCATAGTCAGGTTGGGATCCGGCCCACCACCACGTGAACCCGCTCGCACCGGAGCAGGTCCGGTCCCTACCCCTCCCGTAAAAAGATTCCATCCCACCCATCGAACAACCCATACCTACGTGTATCCTCCACGTGTACTTCCCGGATTCGCTGTCCGGGTCCAGGCATGTCGGACTTTGATATGACCATTGACCAGATACGGCTGGCTCGTCGTATTTGCTGTTCTCGGGTCCACCGGTTCACGCCTGTCCGTCGTCGTTCGGATCCGTCACGTCGTGGGTGACGGACCGGGTCCGGCTGTTGGGTGTGTAGGGGCCTACCCATCTCTCCGGTTCTTATTCGCCTCACCCGTGCGCGTCTGCATGTTGTCTCTTAATTTCTTTCTGCTGTGATGGAGCAGTGGCCAGTGGGTTGTGCTTTTGTGCTTTCTCCGTCAACTTTTTCTTGCTACTTACAGGTCACATGTGATGAGTGATCGAATCGCAACAGTGGCTTCGATCTTCTTCGGAATGTACAAAAACAGTGATTTGATCTTTATTCAACTCTTAGGAATTCCTTGAGTGTATGTGGTTCTACCATCATAAGTAGGTGTAAGATTTTTCTGGTTTCAAAATTTCTGACGAAATTGCAGGTGTCAAAAATGGATTTTACATTTCCCTCCAAGGATCAAATGTAGAGTCATGTTTGGATTCTTTCCAACCAATAAATTACCTTGTTTCAAAAAACAGTTCAATAAATATTACATATTCATAATCACAAGTATGCATGTACGTACGAGTGGGACTGCATAGGTAAATAAAATTCTACTTTCTAGACATAAACAGCTTCTTTACACTGTCTAATCGGTAATCACTGATATAATACCCTAAGAAATCAGAACCGTAAAATGTTAAAATATTAAACCATAATAACTATTATGAAGATGTCAGTTATGCTTCCATGACGGCAAAGTTGTTTTGACCCAGATACAGATGATTTTTTGTCAGCTGCGTTATTAATTTAGACGCAGATTATTTTGGTTCTGAGCAGTGTTCGGTCTTGGTCCAGACTCTTTTGTCTTCAGATCCTTCACTACACTAGTACCAATGCCCATGAATTAATTAAGCATCATTGAATAGCATAACATAAAAACAAACGCAGAAGAAGCTTTTGCAGTACTAATGAATGACTGCATGCCGCTGAACTTTATAATTAATTAACTATCTCAACAACAACAAAAAATAAAATTTGTAATTAATTAGGGTTCTACTATTGACGCATCTTTGACCAGAGCTTTAAACTGCAGCATTTCTTTGGGGACTGGTGGTGGCGTTGCTTCAGAGCTCCCAATGCCATCCCCTGTGTTGTAAGTTTAGTCTTGGCTTCTGCATGTATCTGTGCTAGCTGCTGGCGTTGGATTCCCCACTCATGTCCAATGCAAAGTTTCATCACAGCTATCCTTGCATTCTAGACTGTACATGTGGATTTGGGTACTTTGATTGGAAGTCTGTTGAAATGGTAAAAGGATGCTGGAGGTAAACATTGAGCATTAAAAACTACCATTTTGAGTAGTACGTTAGTATATCAGCTGAGAACGTTATATCTTGAAACTTTATCTAGGCGAATTTCAATATTTGTCCAGAAGAGATAATTTTCTTATGATAGCTGCATCGGTGCACTATCCATCTGATAATGCAGGAACATTGCAGGTACACTGAATGACTGTAAATGACCTATATCTGTAATGGGTAATGGTGTCGTGACTTTTCCCTATCCTATAGAGGCACATGATGTTGCTGCTTAATAACTCTTACTTGGAGAATCATGGCTGTCCCTCCTTGGGTTAAAAATCCTTCTAGAACGTGCAATGTTGAATGCAAATTAATATAAATGTGGTTCAAGTATACCATTTCTGTCTACATCTAACACAAAATATACTCTCACCAATTTAAAGATTACAACTAGCTAGATGTACTAATTCCTAATTTTATCATATTATGGATGTAATGTGAATGAATAAAATTGATTATGGACGATAATCTATTGATGTTAGGTCTTCATTCATCAATTTATAAGATTACTATTAGAAAGTTACTGAATTTACGAATAACTATTAGGAAACGATCTCCTTTTACACAAACAATGATCTAATAAACAAAATAGAAATAGAGAAAAACAAATAGAAAAGAATACACAAACATGAAGGTCTGATTTATTGAAGAAAGAAAATCAGGATCATTAGAAGAATAGAAGGATTGAAAGATATTAACTATTTCTGGTTTCAACAAATCCCAGAAATGCTGGAAGAAAAACAGAGGGAAGCCATCAGGACCTGGGGATTTATCCTCAGCTAGATGGAACACACTGGATCTGATCTTTTCTTCCTCAAAAGAGATCTCTAATTGTTCAGGGCAAGAGATTTTTACTGGGATAAGGACATCCTAGCTAAATGATAATTGAAGACTGCAGTCCTTATTGAAATGCTTAGTGAAATGGTTCTCAATTTCTCTACAGATTTCCATTTAGGATATAGTTATAAAGTTATTAATGAGGAGAGAAGAAATATTATTAGCCCTCCTATGACATTTTACCATGTTATGAAAAAAGGAGGTGTTTAAGTCTCCTTCCTTCAACCATTGGATTCTAGATTTTTGCCTCCAATACACCTCCTATTCTTTAAGAAGGTCAAGATGTTCTAATCTCAAGGCCTTTTTTCGCACCCAATTAATATTATCAGATTGTTTAGCTTGAATATCCATATCTTGAATTTGAGATTCAATAATTTTGAGTCTTTTAACTCTATTAACTTTAATAGGAGCTATCCATTTCTTGAGTAAAGCTTTTAAATTTTTCAATTTAAAACTAAACTCAGACACAGGAGAAGATATAGAAAGAGGATAACCATTCTGTCACCAATAATCCTTAATTAATTGTTCAAATCTCTCTAAAGAGAACTAGGATTTATAAAATCTGAAGGGGGGAGGGCCCCAATTAGGGGCCATGGTATTAACCAAGATTGGGATATGGTTCGAAACAATTTTAGCTTTACCAGAACAGAAAGTATCAAGGAATTTCCCAGACCAGGCTGGGGAGACTAGAAAAAGATCAAGCTTTACTAATGTGGGATTATCTTGAAAGTTTGATCAGGTGAAGGAGAAATTATTTTGAACAAGACTTGAGAAGGATCCCACAAATCAATAAGTCATATTCTACTCAGAACGACCATACATTTCTTGCTCAAATGTCCCATTCTGAGATACCACAATTTAGTGTGATCTGTCTATGATAATAAAATGATAATAATTGTTACAGTACTTCTAATTGTACTTTCTTGCAAGATGTAGAGATTTTTTAATTTCCTTGCCAACATGACAAGATGGTCATACTTGTTGATTGCCAATACTTCATCTTTTATCGAGTACTTGCAACATTTTGCTTCTAGAGTACCAAGAGAGTTAAGATTCTTCGTCAAATCTAAAACATATCGTACATTTATCAGTGTCACTATCGTCCCATCATGTATCCTCAACTCCACAATTCTTATCCTGATAGCTTTTGTTTGTTACTTATTATCCATCAATACAACTTCATCATCAATAATTTGATCATCGTTGAAAAAATATTTACGAGATTGAGTACTTAGGTTAAATAAATAGAAAAGTACACGAAAATACAAGGATTTACGAGATTTGATCAAATAGATGTACGTCCTTGGGACAGAGAAAGAGAGATTTCACTATAATGAGTACAAGGTATAGGAGATTGATGAAGAGGGAAATTAAAAATCCTTACCATAAAGAGAGCCAACGTTAAGAACTCTTAAGATATGTGTAAGATTGGAAAATCTTTAATAACATATAATCTTAACGCAATGGTATATTTATACGAGGAGTAAAATAGGTCTATTTATAACAAAAGTTTCTTAAAACAGACGTCCATGCAAACGTTTGCAAATTTTTGCTTCAATTCTACGCATTAGTGAAAGTTTGCAAATCTCCTGTGGCGATCTTATATACTAGTAGATGTTCAAAGTGAATATCTACAAATCTCTTATGGTAACTCAATAATACAACAAATGTTCTAGACAATTTTAAGGTATATTCAACATTAATGTTGTTTAAAGAGCCAAATATTCAAAAATTCTAACCGGACTGTATTCATAGAAATTTTATATTACAAAAATGTAAAGATAATTTGAAATTTATGAATCAAATCATTCAAAGATGAGAATGTATTTGACTCATGGATTGTCCTAAAATGAATCCATTCTTACTAATATTAAAATTATAACTCTACCAGCAATTTAGGAAAGACTTTTTATGGAGAAGAACATCAAGGTTTCTTTGACTATCAAAATCAGGTTTTCATTTGAAGACCGAAGAACAAGAATCTTTCAGAAGAGAAAAAAGACCAAAAGGGCAGAAAGGTTACTCAGTAATTACAGAGTCACAGGCCAAGCGTAAATTTAGATATTTATTGTTTCCCAACGATTGCCTCGAAGTTCACCCAGCATCAATACTGTTCATGGGTAATTACATACATCACCATCCTCCATTACTGATGTAGGCCACTGATTCATTTCTCTCACCTTCCTCACTCCATCACTGCCCCACTTTTCTTGTTTCTTTGTAAGATAGAAATAAAATATGCTTCCAACAATAGCCAACATAAATACAAAGTCGGTGCTTGGATTTCCTGCTTGCGCATGAATATTTTACCCTCATTTATGCCATGTCATGGCCCGTCTTCAAAGATGCCAAGTATTCTAATCCTAAGAACAGATTTGAGGAAGAAAACCCTCAGAAGTCAGAAGGAAACCTTCTTCCTCCCAAATGCCACCTCTGTCAGGCAATATTTCAAGTGCATCATCAATTCGCTTCAAAAAAAATGTGTCATCATTTAAAATCATACTACTTCAAACGTCCCCCTACTACAACAAATAAATATATATATATATATATATATATATATATATGTGAGCTAAAATGGTACTGAAAACAAGAGCTCAGTATAAAAAAAACCCCAAATAGGCAGCAAATGTTTATCTTCGTAAAGAACAGGAAAAGAAAACAAAGATATATACACAACACAACACAACACAACACATCATCATCATCTTCTTCTCACTACTTCTGTTTAACAAACAAAAAACTCTTCTCCTTTGCGTTCCTGCATTTTTTGGTTGGTCTTAAACAAGTGGAGTCCTACGTCCTAACCCTCCCTTCTCCTTGGACGGCAGAGAAGGCACACGTCACACAAAGAAAGAAAGAAAGGGGCCAAACTTCGGGCTTCTGATTTCACCATCAGCAATCTTGGTACTCTCTCCAGCAGATGAGCATGGTGACACACCTTCTCATGATGTAGAACCTAGCCCTTTGCTCCTTCACAAGTGCAGCACACCTCCTTGTGAAAGACCTCCTTGCTGAATTCGAGCTCTTCAAGAAAACCAACCCTCCTCTCCTGCTGCTGTTGCAACTGGTGCTCCCGTTTCTGCTTCCTTTCTTTGACAGCTTCCACTTCTCATCCATGTATAGCTCCATCTCTCTCTCACTCTTTCTCTCCTCTTTGGCCTTTCTACCTCTTGCTTCCTGTGGATCTCACTTCTGGCCTGCCTTCCTCTGAAACTGCTGCGCTTCCAAACCTCTCTCCACCTCTCTAAACGAGGGTTGATGTGTGTATGTGATGGCTGTTTATATAGAGGAGGAACTTGAAAATGGTGGTTTTGTGGCGTCAATGGTGAGGTGAGGTTGAATATTTATAATGGGGGAGGAGAGGAAATGCGTGACGGTATACACTGGCAGTGGGAATCAAGTAATCAACTGGCCCGGCACTCTCTTTCATCTCCTGCTGCAACAGTGAAATTTTCAAGGGAGGACAACAAAATTAAGAAAAAGATTGTGTAATATATTATCAAAGGTCTTTTTGCTTCTTTGTCCTTCTAAAGCATGCTTATTATAATTATATATTTTCATTTCTTATCATTTTAATTTTTAACATATTAGCAAATAAATAGACCACTGTTCCAGAACGTAGGGGTAATATATCAAATTCTTGGACCACTGAGCTTTTACAAGTAGAGTTTCTTCTTTTATATAGACATGGGGAATTTTTTTTAAAAAATAGATGGAAGAAAATTTGAATCATTTTCCATGGGTGTGACGGTAAAATGGTTGTCTTTCCTAAAAAACTTCCAAAAAAAAGAAGTAAAGTATTGCATGAAAAAAATAGTATAATTGTTGGAGGGTATGCTGTATTGAAATAGTGGACATTTAACAAAATATAACATGTCAAAAGAAATGCATTGCAAGCATCTTCAGTTAAACTAACACTGGCAATATTAATCTGTTTATAAATGGCCCAAATGGGGTGCGTTCCCGAGACTAACGTCATGGTTCTCTGTCTTTCTTAAGCAACACCTGAGGAATCTCACTCTTTTCCATTTCTAACCCATGGTTAAAGCTCTGCTCCCTCTCTCACTTCACAAAACCCTTTTTTTATTTTTCCTTCTGTGATCGTATAGTATAATCTACTGCTTGTCCCGTCCTCGTCGGATCACCCATCTTAAAAGTAGCATTGTTGAAACTTGCCATTTATCTTCCCTTCCGAGTGCAATTTTAAACCATCGGCTAATATGGATATTAAGGATTTACTTGGTAAAATTTTTGGATAACTTTTAAATATATAAATTTTTTTTAAAAAGTTATAATGATTCATTTTACCAAATGCTATCAATTTTTTCAATGACTTGTAGGTTTTGGAGTTATAATTTCTTTAAATTTTCAGAAACTAAGATATTACAATTTCTAATACTTCTACACTTATATTCAGAAACTGAAGCTTTAGCAAACAGATCTTAAACCTTACAACAGTGATCAGATCATAAAGGAAGAAGCAGCAAGGGAATAAAGAATGGAAGAAAATATTTAAAGATAGTAAAAATGGAACAGAAAGGAACACTGTGGACTACAGTAGATTTTACGGGGAAATGTAAGCAAACAATCAAGTGAGACACATGCGTTAGCTTGAAACAGCTGGATTTGGCTTCGAGTTCATCTGCACAAAATGCATCAAAAGCATCTATGCGACCACGAGGCACGTATTGGGTTATTTGTTTCTGCGAATAGTTAAATGCCAATAAGCCCTTCTCGGTGATGGAAGTAGCTGGTGCACCCAAGTGAAGGCTAGGCCACAACTCAACAACGCTGCACAAGCAATACGGCTTTGTTGATTTGACTGACACGGTAATGATCATGAATTCCTTGTCAAAGAAGTCCAGAGCTCACACAGATGTATAAACTATCAAAACCACCCCCCACCAACTCATGTATCCGGGTTAGGGTTTCGGAAGCTTGAAAATTTCAACACACGCAACAGACATCCATGCCAATCATAGATTATTATTATTATTACCAGCGCAATGTTAATTTGGACGTAATCCACATGCCTTTGCCTTTCCATGTTGCATCATGACCGTCACTTTCGTAGCAAGTGCCCAAAAACGTCCATTTCATCATAAAACTTACACTTTTTCCTGAAAATAAGCGACAAAGAGAAGAATCTTCTTCCAACTAAGTCCTACCCTAATTTGTTTCAAACAACTAAAGCCACACACACCTGCTATGTGGTGGGTTCACTCAAATAACCACAACAGGCATATGCAAAGCCACCAGTACATGGGTCGATCTCTTGCATGACAGCTGGCTTTTTCATAACAACAAGCAAATGATTCAGTTCATATGCCCACTTGGCTGGATACTTATGACCTTGTGAACATGAAATGAGAAGAGATATAAGTGGTGCCGAGCATTTCAGCAGAGAAAAGAAAATAAACATAAGCTCTTGTGTGGACATGAAAATAAACTGGATGTACACAAGCGCATATATACTACCAACGGGGAAGGAAGAATTTAATTTGTCCTGCATTAGGGCAAATTGTCCATTGTTTGTGCCCACAAGAATGCCTGTCCGATCACTATCAACTGGCCCAACAAGGTCCCTATCAAAAGATGAGTAAGACAGCTTATCAATCTTCAGTGACTCGTACTTATTCTAATCTTAAAGTCTAATCTATCAAAATCCTGATGTGATCAAAATCACCTCACATCCAAGAACGTCTCCAGAAGAAAAGTCTTGTTGATGGATAAGGATCCCTTTGTCAACTCTTTTGACAAGTAATGAGTACTAAACGACTAGAGATGAGATAAACGTTAACAACAAAATCACAACTTGTCGAATTACATGTCAAGGATGATAGCGAAACCCTAGTAATCCACATAAAAAGTTATTACATGTTTATGGGCTTGTAAAATAAGCACATATTACAAACCCTAAAACCACATCATAAATGGATTTGACTGACCGTACCTAGTCAACAAAAAGAAGACAGTGGTATCCAAACCCAAAAGGTGACCCAATCCCAAACGCCCTTGGGTGCAATGGTCGGTGGGATTTCGCGTTCGCCGCTTTAGGCGACCAGTGGCTGCGACGTATCCGCACTCCGACGTGTCTCCGGTCACCACGACCGGAAATCGTCGGTGGCCAGAACCCCACTTTGAGACGTAGACGTATCCCCCAAGGGCCGATGGTGTGCGTCCTCCACAGTGGGAGGCTATCGTAATACTACGCATGCATGGGAGTGGACCACCGAGCCCGGGTAGCTCCGGCAAGGAGTACTGGTGATGGACATCAACGCCACTGTCCACCATCGGACAGGAACATATGAGGACATGCCCATATGCCTCCGGTTTGTGTGTAGCCATGGAGCCCACGATGGGTGGCTGTCGCAGGTGGTCCTCGGCCTCGTCGGCCGTCCGATTTCGACTACCTGCCGACATCGGACGGCTCGTGAAGGTAGTTGTGATCGATGGGGCTTTTGCATTCAATGGGCTCTGCCATTCGGTGGTCTCGGAACCCCGAAGGATAGGCGTGATGTAGGACTGTGGATCTCGTTCTCTGTGCATTCATCCGATTGCTTAAAAAAACACTAATAAACAAATGAACGTTTGATAATGAATGAATTTTTTGCTAGGATGTCCTTTTGAAAGTATTGTGATTGACTTCGGAGTTCGGATAACACTTCTTTCAACTTCTTAAAATTAAAACCTTGTCTCCAGTATCCCTATGGTTAACAATCGTGATATAGCATGGGTTTACTTCATTAAGTATATGTTGAATGACTACAATATTCTTGCTGACATATCCTCAAACCATTTTTTTTTTTTGCTTGCATGCTTATATACCCTAAAATTATTTTTACGGTCCTCTTCTTGTTCATTGTGCCTTCTTCTTCTTCTTCTTGTACATGTTAGGGTTTTATTAAGGATATGTCGGTAACTTCACAATTACAGTTAGAAGTTTAACATGGATTGAGGGAAGATCGAGAGAGATAATGGTAAGGGTATTAGAATGTAAAAATTGATTTTATGAGGTTAGATGAGTAAACATATGTTATCCGATGGTATATGAGCAAACACAATACTTTTAAAGGACATCCAAGTAAAAAATTCAAAGCAAATTCATAGAATGGTCCTCCCATAGCTAACCACTAAAACTTGTTCAACAATGACACACAAGCCAACCAAAAAAAAAAAAAAAAGAAAGAAAGGAAAAAAGGGATGTTGGAAATAGATGACTTTTCAGATACCGAAACGGCCTTGTGATTACATTATTTTTGGGCCCCACCAGTGTCTTATCTGAAAATTTGCCCATGGAAATATATCTTGATCACCAAACAGGTTTGATAACAAATACTTCATGATTGAATGACGCAACTTGTTTTAATTAACTAACTTACGTCCAACACTCTATCATTGTGCCAATGGCAGCACTTAATTAAGTTGGAACATCACATCTCATCTGAATGGGTTTTTTTTTTTTTTGAAAGGCTCGTCTCAGTGCAATTGATGTGGTGTGTTCTAACGAGAAGACGTCTTTTCTATGCTTCCGTGTGCCCAACGACCATATTTTCTACTTGTATGTAGGTGGAACGCTTGAAATATAGAATAAACGGGTAGGAGGAGCCAAAACTTCACGTTTTAAATAAAGATTCCAAAGTAGAGCTCCCTCCATGTGACAGTTGAGAAGAGTTCCAGTTAAATAGACAGAAATCTATAGAGTAGACTACGACCATTATAGCCATTAGGTCGTACTCCACCAAATTCCATTGAACACAAGTATACAAATCGTGTCAGACAATCACATTCTTTCCAACAAGTGGTGGATATTATGATCCCAAATTCTGCTAGATGTGAACTCTAATATTGGCTTAGTTGGTCCTGACACTTGCATCATAATATACATTGGGTTTACGGCTTTGGAAACTCCTCCCATTGGTTTCTCGAAACTACAGGAATTAATAGCAACCTGAAGCACATGGATCGATGGCACTTCCATGTAAACATCTCGTTACAGTTAGGGGTTTAGGCTGTCGGATGTGAATGCATCATCTTGAGGTGTTCAGTTTTCAGTTTGGTTCGGCATTTAATGGTTTGGAACTTGCTAGATGTGAATCAATGAGGCATCATGTACGTTGAGGTGGATTTTTTTTTTTCCGTTTGATCCACCATTTATGGTTTGCAACTTCAATGATATACTTTCATCAGGTGACTAAATCAATGAAACATACAGAAAAAGATCGAAGCCATTATAACGTTGCAGATGGAGCTATAAATGAAACACATCTCCAAGTGAATCTTTCTCATATTTTAATACGATGAAGTTTCTATCTAGTAAAAAGGAAAATATGGGGTGAAATTTAATGGGCATGTAGCTTGGATTAGCAGGCAGAAGTGCATGTGAAATTAAGCGAGTATCAATACTGAACTTAATTTGGACCGCACATGTGATCAGAAATGTGTTCTTGCACTAAAGTTGGCGAAACCTCTCGCAACCATTTGAAACCCCTAATGCGTTTTTCCCACAGATGGAGAGAATCGGAACACCGAGCAGTTTAGTCAATGTCGGACCGAAGAGAGTGATACACATGCATAACTAGATCAGAAGAAGACGGAGGGAAAGAATAAAGAAATGAGAGAATATTGGACCGTGGTCCACACTCCACACTGAATTAACACCTAATTAACCCTAATTTCACTGATGCTGTAATACAATAATAATACATGCAATGGTTCATCCATTTGTGTATTTCATATTTCATTGAATTGGATTAGGCAACACATGAGTTGATTCTAGTTTTGTACTATTATTCAGAGGTTTTATAAGGAATGAGATATAATTAGTTTAGTCCATTCGTTTGACTTGGATTCTCCACATGAGTAAGCTAGGTTTATACAATAAAAACCGCATGCAATGCGTGGGGGAAAAAAAAAAATCTAAGAAAGGAAAATAAAATTGAATCAATTAAATTTTAAAAGATATATAAAAATAAGTTTAAATTTTAAAAAAATTAAGAGGGATTTTCATCTACCTAACCAAGTTTTAGTAAAAATAAATTTAACATTCAAAATAGGGAAAGAAAAGAATAGTTAGGAATCAAACTAACATATCATAAAGTAATTATAGATTCATAAAATAAGAAAAAATTTTGATTTAAGATAGGAGTGAAAAATTAGAAGCAAACTTTAAATAATATAGAAATTGAAAGAAGAGAGTCAAAAAAGAACTGAAATCTAAAAAATCATAATATAAAAAAATCATTAATCTGTCATTAAGGTAAATTAAATGGAAAACCATAACAATAAAAAAAATATATGAATTAGATAATGACAAAAAGATTATTTCCTAAAAGATAGTATTTTAAAATTAAAACTATAAGAGAAAGAATATTTTATATGATCATTTACACAAATTTTAAATGGAGAGATTATATTGAGATTATACGAAGAAATTATGTTGAGATTGAAAAAATGGAATGTGGGTTCCACATCCATACTTTTTTCTCTTCTACAAAATTAGTATATACAAATAGATAGATTTTGTTTTGATTTTTTTCTAAGTTGAAATTTGAATTTAAAGAGCTTAAGAGAGAAAATGAAATCAAAATAAAATAAGTGATTAAAAAAATTTTAAAAATAGGAAAAATGAAATCATAATCAATTGTGTTTCTAAAGATCAATACGAGACTTTCTCTCTCCTACACAATTAATATATAAGATATCCATGACATGTGAAAATGAACAAATATTTTTTCAACGAGGACAAAGAAAGGTATGAATAAAATTTATTGTAGTGACGAAGATGTTGGACCAATACTTAGGTTGTGAATTTCAATAAATAGGTAAACAAGATAGTATGCAAACATAAAGGAAATGTCTAAACTACCTAAGCAACGTGATCCACCCTCAAACTCAAAATTTTGTATAGAGAATATGAATTACAAAAAAATAATTTAAAGTACATAATCTTACAAATGAAATTACTAATTTGATATCTCAAATTACACGTCAAATGAAACTTGTATTTAAATTTTTCTGAAAGCAATAACAAAAAACCAATTTAACTTTTTTTGTAGATCATTTGAATTTCCAAATTAAATCAAATTAGATTTAACATACATTATCATATTTGAAAGAACATTTAAAAATTTTGTATTGTTTTTTTATATAAATAAGTACGAAATTAAGATAATTTTCTAGAAAATTGTCAAACATGCATAATTTAATAGTAATATTATAAATGAATGTTGATTTGCTGAGATCAGGACTTGTTTTCACTTTCTAAGTCAAATCGTTGACCACTAGATTAGTAGGGAATTAATCTGTTGATTTAGCGATAATAAACTTCAAGAAGCATGTGATCCAAGAAAGAATCGTGAGAATAAACCATGCACTTCTTTCCTAAATTCTTATCTCCATAAAACTCCAATTTTACACAATCCACACATAGTATACATAGCATACATCACTACAAGAAAAATTAGATTTTGCGAGGACAATCAGCGAGGACTTAGCGAGGACACGTCCTCGTAAAAATATAACGAGGAGATATAGCAGGGAACTTGCGAGGAAATGTTCTCGCTTAAATTTAGCGAGGAGTTAGCGAGGACATTCCTCGTTAGTGTCCTCGCTAATTCCGATATAAAAAACCTCGACATAGGTTCTGCCCCTTTGTTTGTTAACCTAAAGTCGCGATATTTCCGCCTCCTGTGCTGCGTCCTTCTCCGTCGACGGTGCTCCTCCTGCGCCGCGTCCTCCTCCGTCGACGGTGCTCCTCCTGCGCTGCGTCCTCCTCCCGCCGCCTCCTCCTGCGCTGCGTCCTCCTCCGTCGACGGTGCTCCTCCTGCGCCGCGTCCTCCTCCGTCGACGGTGCTCCTCCTGCGCTGCGTCCTCCTACCGCCGCCTCCTCCTGCGCTGTGTCCTCCTCCGTCGACGGTGCTCCTCTTGCGCCGCCTCCTCCTCCCGCCGCCTCCTCCTGCGCTGCGTCCTCCTCCCGCCGGTAAGTTTCTGCTGTCCCACTCTGTACAGCCACAAGCCAGACCTCGAGCCAGCCTCTTCCTCCTCTGTCATCAACCCTGGCAGCAAGAGAGGGGAGGGCAAGGATTAATTGCTCTTATTCAGATAATCCACAAGGTGATGGAAAGGAATTTCGAATCCTTGGTAATCTGACCATTGAAGTGCATGTGATTCAGATAATCTATTTCCAGTGAAATGCTATTATTCTATTCTTAATAATTGTTGGTTATGGTTTTCCCTTTTGAATGATATTCTTA
>JAMKQA010089847.1:0-11847 GCA_024699735.1 Posidonia australis
AATTCAGAAGCCAGGAAAAATCGCCAGATACTCCTAACAAATATGCAGTTTAAAAACAGATGATTATTACTCTCAATGTGAGCAGAGCAAAAGATGCATAGGGAGGAGCCTAACCAACCTTTCTTGATCAGATTCTCCTTTGTTAAATTTTTATTCTTAATAACTAATTAAGAGAAAAGCTTAATTTTCAAGGGGGTATTACTCTTCCACAAACATGTATAAAAGGGATTGCGAAGACCTCCATCATTTAATAAACTGTAAGTCGCCTTCACCGAAAATATATTATTCTTGGAGGGTAACCAATTCAAGTTATCCTCTCTGGTACTCAAATTTAGAGATTGCAGAATGTTATCAAAGCATTCTAACTGAGATTGAAGTACTGTAGGGTCACATAGATAGCAGTAGGCTAAATCAAACAATCTATTAAAGTCAAATCTAAACATGTCCATAGTTGCTCTGACAGAAGCCTTCTTAAATCTGGCTATTCTGTATAATCCAGGTAAGATAGTTTTCAAAGGAATATCACTCCACTTTTGATCCCAGAATATAGTGTTAATGCCATTACAGACATTGGAGGTAGTGAAACAATTAAAGAAATTAAAACATTGTTTGAAACTGTTCCACAGAGGGGAACAGTTAAAAACATAGGAGTTCAGAATAGCATGAAGTCCCTTGTGAAGATATCTGACCCTTAAGAGCATTTTCCAAACAGGACAATGATGGCTAGAAAAGAATTGCCATAGCAGCTTAGTTTTCAAGGCTACACTAAAATTTCTTAAGTTAATAATTCCCCAACCATTTTGCTGTTTTGATCTGCATATATTAGACTACTTAATTAAGTGTAGCCCTTTTTGATTTGGGGATAGAGAATTCCATAAAAATTTACTTCTTAGAGTATCAATCACTTTCTCAATCTTTAAAGGCATATGTAAGACCGATATATAATATGTAGGAATGGCTGATAAGACAGCATTAACTAAGACCAACCTGCCCCCTAAAGACAAATGTCTGGCCTTCCATGAGGAAAGTTTCTTAGAAATTTTTTCTATCACAGGTGTTCAACTACTAGCAGTGGCTCTTTTGATTATTCTGAGGATAATCAAAAGCCTCATATTGTCAGCTCCACAATAAAGTTATGTATTGCCATTGTAGCTATGACTATCTTCACTTGTGTCAGAAATGTAAAAGATGACATATTTTATAGAATGCCTCATTTTTTTTTAGAACACCAAACACACGCTTAATAATATTTCAAAGCGAAGAGTGGAAGCTATCAAATAATTCATTACTTCCTCTTAGTACTACATTTTGAAACTCTAGGATGTCATATCCTGTGTTTTTGTATGGTGCTAGAAAGCCTTTCTTGTTTGAATATCTAACATCCACAAGATAATATTTATCTATACAGTAAAATAAGCTATTTTTAGCAAAACATATAAAGGAAACAAAATTAGATGAGAACACTAACCATTTGGAGAGATTGGAAAATTATATGTTGGGTTGTACAATGCATGGTTTAAGACTTTTGAATCATGTGTTGTTTTCTTCTCAACTAGCTAACACAAATGTAAAGCGTAAGTGAAAGTCACAGACACCTAACACATTCTATGTGCATGTTTTTCCATTCTTTCTACTACGAAATGCATTTTGTTCCTCCTTTATAACAATTGTAGGGACATGAGTTTTATCTAATACTCCAATACAATCTTTAAAGAAAGGACAATACTTACTACCTCCATATTCAACAATATGTCTCGGTATTTCCACAAGTGACTTTTTAGGACATATTATCTCTGGTGACTATGAACAAACACAATCCAAAACTTTATTAAAGTATCTATTTATTATTTCCTCGGAGTGTTGCAAGTTATGTTGCACAAATCTATTTTTTTATCCTTGTCCAATGGTTTGTAAAAAAAAATTTCATTTACCCTTCAATTGTGATGTGACATGAGTCTTCTAGCATATCCCTCACTCCAAATTAAGACAACACACAATCTCAAAAAACATCAGTACTTAATGAGAATGTTTTCTTCGTCTTTTGTGTCAAGTTCCATTTTCCTATAATATGTTAGAAAGTCAAATTCTTCGCTTTTTACTTCTTCTTTGACTTCATCATCATCATCATCATTGTTATAATCAAAAGGATCATTCATCTTATATAAAATAACCACAAAAACTCAACAAAATTACTATTAAAAATAACCATGCAACAACATATGAAAGGATAGCTGATGTTAAATGAAGTTTTAAGGACAAATGAAGCAACAACATATGGAAGGATAGTTTTGTATGTCATCTAGAAAAGATTAATGATTTGTCTTCTCATTGATGTAGGCATTTATGAAGTCTGACATGCGACGATAAATTTCTATAGATCAACATAGCACAGATTATTTAGAAATTAAATCAAATAAATGAAACCATACATCTAGATTCTAGAGAAAGACTTGCACAACATGGTATTATAAGAAACTCAAGAAAAGCAAAACATTAAACGATGCATAAGACAGAATAAAAAAATCCAAATGAACCTTAAGTACATGTATAACTTAAATGCTCTTAACATATTGCGCTAGTTGTAATTTTTAGTTGAAGTAAAGCCCAAGCTCAAGGCCAATATGGTACAACAGGTGGTTGTCAAACTTTAACTAACACTAAATTCTAACATTTGCTTATTATATTCAACTTATTGCAAATTTTTTTTTCCCGTTTAGTCATTTGCAAAGATTACATATCTTTAATCATGTAATCTTGGCTTTCTTCCAACCTTATGTTTTGTTTGGAAATTAGTGCTTACTAGTAGCATATAACTATGGCTATTTAGCATGTCAATTAGTCTCTATCGTTGTATATATTTTTCCGTGGAATCAAGTGTTTTCTTAGAATGTTTGCTTGATATTTTTAGAGAAACAGATATTAATTTATAAATGAATTTGTAATGACATTGTATATTACAACATCTTCACGGGAAAAACAATTACAACATGCCAAGCTTGTATATATATATTATCATTACATCTCAATTTCTAGTATAAATATAATGAGATTCTATTGCTTAACCAATCTGATTGCGGACATTGCTAAAATAACTTGGGTAGCTTAGGGCGAGGAATGAAAAAACCACAGCCACATCAAAACTTAAAAGGTGTATATTTCTTTTGGGCTGTCCTTCCAAAATGGCTAAAACCCCATCGTTTCCCACCAAACTGTAAAATCGCAAGGGAAGTACCGCAAATATCACCAGCAACAATTGGCGGCCAATTTTGTCCGTAAAAAAAAAAACGGGCAGTTAAGCAACAAAAGAACGTGTGGCCACGTGGCGCCAGCCCTTTCTCTTTCCCCGTCACCCATCGGCCCCACCACCCACCACCAGCTCACTTTGGTGCCTCCGCCTTTCCTCCTCCGAAGTGGACACATCACACAATTCCTTCCCTCGTTCCCCCCCATCTCCCAGCTTGATCTCCTCTCCTCCCCTCCCGCCTACCCATTCCTCCTACCCCCGCCGATCGAGATGGCGGGGGCCTCGAATCTGCAGCTCTGTGGGTGTGAGAGGGCCTGGGACTCGGCTGGGGGGAAGGGAGTGTGGTTGCCGCCGGTCGCTGCTCGTTGTCTTGTTGGAAGAAGGAAGGTGGTGTCGTCGAGATCTCTGGGGTCCTCTCAGGTGAAATTCTCGAACAATCCTGTGAAAATGGAGTAGGAAATTAGGCATTGTGTGGGTTCCTTAGTTTTAGTGCCGGAATGGTTCTTTTTTTTGTTGGTACTTTAGTTACTATAGCCAAACATGTACAGACGCAGCTAATAATGTTATAGTAGAGCTGTAAGCCTGTAATCGTGATTCGTGTGCCCGTGTCTTCGCTTGGCTGCTTTCTTATGGTTGGAGGCTTGGGTTGGGGAACGTCATGAGTTGATGAAATTGATACCTTTGAAGCTATCTGTCTTTGGGCATTTTCATGTTTTTTGAACCTTGTCTTTTTTTTATCAGATGTTTTTTCAACATTGTCATTTGTCATTGGAGTGGAAATTTGGGGATTCTGTAGCTTGTTAGTGATCAATTATCATTATGCAAAATACTTATCATTATTGTGAATCAATTATCACTATTGTCATTGTACCATTAAAGCTTTTACATGTTATTTGAAGATTAAGAGACCTTTGTTTCCTACAAAGAACAGATATTTCTGTTAATTGACCGAGTATCCACTAATTCTGTGTCGTGTAAACAAATATGTATCACATATTTACATGAATATTTCTGGAATTTAGGATGAAAGGCAATGTCTTGTGAAATTGTTTATCAGTCATCCCAGGAAGGAAATGTTTGCCGGTAATAGATGTTGTACTCGAATGGCTTTAGTAGAGGAGAGACCCATTCTTGATCAAGCTTTTGCCAGAAGTCCTGAAATTCTGGTAATTTGGCGAACTTATCTTGTTCTCAGTATATTGATGTATCAGCATATAATTAATGAATCAGTATACCAGATGTTCCTTAGCTTGTGTCTTTCTTCGCAGGCCTATGATCTGGTGCAAGGAGCTCTAGTATGTTCAGTCATTACTCCCTTCAGTTGTTATTTTTCTTTCCATGCAAACAATCCTTTTGTTATCTAATGATATGGAAGAAAAAACATTTGTTAGTGGTAACTCTAATTGAGTAGATGTAGTTCTGTAATATGAAAACTGAAAAGCAGTTTCTCTAACCCCGAATGGTTAATCGCTGTTACAGTTGTTTTTTTATGTATACAACATATCCTTTCATATCAACTTCCTAATAAGATGTTATATTCATAAGAATTATTTTGTGGTGGCAGCAACCTAAAAGGAGAAAAAATGGTTCTTTTTTTTTACTAGTGGCTCTAGGGTCAGAAAGAGACTACTTAAACCAAATACTTACTACCTCAAATGATTGTGATGGTAGTGATATCTCAGCACAGCAAAAAGGCAAAGCTAATGCACATGGCGCCCACAATTGTGGGGTGCTGGGACTGGGAGGTTCCAATGAGAAAACACTGTATCCTCCAACTCACAGTTTAGCAATATTACAGTTGCACCAAGTATTTATTCTAAAGTGCACAAATAAAATTTTAAAAGATCTGACAAATCTTGGGATCAATGAGCTATCAGATTTCAGTTACAACTTAATAGTAATTTGTATTCTAAATGTAGGATGATATCTTTGCCTCCAATATTCCCTAGAGAAGGGTGCCATTCTCCTGATAAGTGCATGTTTCACACTGTTTTTCAGCACTTGATGGCCACATTAGAGTCACTTTTATATCCTGTATGGCTGTCAATGGATAGGGTATAGGTAGGGTAAGGCTTTACCCTTACCTTTATCCATGTATCAATATCCTTACCCATATCCATTTATTATACACTAAGAATAACCTTACTTATATTCATTTCTTACTTACAAAAATAATCGAGTAATAGTGGGCAATGGGTAATAAATAAGTAAACTATATTAAAGAATTTACTTTTTACATGTAACTCAAATTAATAGATATCACTTGTAAACACTGCATAAATAGTGATTAAATAAATTTTATAAACTAATATAACAATAATATGCTTAAATAAAGCAAACGTAGTTCCATGATGTTCATATATCTAACTAATAAGAAACATCTAAAATCTATTACAAATTTAATTCTTAAAACATAAACTTAGTAAGAAATTGGAAGCTTAGACGATTGAAAAGTGGGGTATAGTTAGAACTTAGGCTTTAATGTCTATGCTTTGAGTTTTTTTTCTTCTAATTCTTCTTTTTAACAAATTACAATCACTATATATATGTAATATATATCTCATATGGATAATGGGTTAAGTGAAAAACATAGGCATTAAAGCCCATGTGACATAACACATGCATAAAAAATGTTATAATTTAAATAGGTAAAGCGGATAGGGTAAAGGATTATCCATACCCTACCCACTAAAATACGTGGGTAATGTTTTTATCCTTACCCTACCCATTAAATAATTGGATAATTCTTTCTTACCCATATCCACTTAAATACGGTGGATAATGAGTAGGGTAGTGGATAAATGGTTATTCTTAACAGCTATACATGTATGCCTAGGGTTGTTCCATAACACATTTATCATCCATACTTATGTGTATGAGTTTACTGTTCGTCCTAATAGAAGTTGGAAAACTTAAATAAATCGTGGATCCTGTATGGACCTTAAACCAGAAATGTGGTTGGTGATAAGAAAATAAAAAACAGCATCTCCTATTATTGATAGTTATATATTTATATTGCATAAGAAATACAAAAGAAATTTTTATTTTGCAGTCTCAGATTTAAAGCAGCTAATTGTGGTATTTTTTTTCCAACACTTGCATTTCTTATATAATCACTTTAACTTTGGTACAGGTTAGGACAAATTCTATAACTTACAAATCAACACCAGATCCACCAACTTGTGTTCTTTTGCATGGCATACTCGGTTGCAGAAAGAACTGGGGTTGGTTTCCTCTGCTTAATAAAATCTTGGAGTTAGTCTGCTGAAGCAATCAATTTTGTTTTTCCCAATTGTCTCCTTGCCTAAAATAGCTTTGACTGCTGCTGTAATCGTCTTCTATGTTTGGAAATGACTGTTTTTCTGCATACCTAAAGAAATCATGGACTGTTTCTTTTTCCTGTGAATCTTACAGTTTGGTCTTTGAGCATGGCATGCTTTATATTTCTGTGTAATAGTTTCTTTCAAACAAAGATTGCCGGATGCATCTCTGTCATCAAGCCTCTAGAGCCATAGAATTCAAGAATAGTTAATTCTCTAATTGCTGGCTACCTTTGTGAGTTTATTGGTGAAACTCACTTTCTTGGATATTTATGTCGCTAGTTAATTTAATGTAATATTTCAGGTTCTTTTGCCAGGAGATTGGCACAAGAGTTTCCCATGTGGCAGGTACCATATAGTATACAGTTTCCTGCATTTCAAAATATTCATGGTTTTAATGGTTTAAATATGTTTGCTGATTAGAATCAGGATGTTCTAATGTATTGACTGCTAAAGTCCTCTGTTCTCCTGCACTGCTCAAATATTTGTTTTCCATGTCCTGCTTGTTGACATATGAGATGGCATGTTGTTGTTTTTTCCTGTAGTTTCTTTTGGTGGATTTACGTTGCCATGGTGAGTCAGCAACAATTAAGAAGCATGGTTCTCATACTGTTGCTTCAGCAGCTCTTGATGTTCTGAAGCTAGTAAGTTTTCCGAAATGCTTACATTTGAATTTTTTCTTAATGAAATACTAAAAGGAAAAAAAGGAATATAAAGGATACCTATGATTTACTGAATTTCATTGGACATCTTTTGACTTTAATGAATGCTAGCCGCATCTTGCCTTCTCATCTCTGTCCTCATTTTCTGCAATGCTTGCTGTTTATTTTAACTAGATTTACTGTCTGTGGCACAGGTAGGACAACTAAGATTGACCCCTCGAGTTTTAGTTGGTCACAGCTTTGGAGGCAAAGGTACTTTTGTTTCAAACTTTCGATTCCACCTAGTACAACCTGCTTTTGATCACCTAGTGGATCCCTTTAAGAAGTAATCAGTAATTGGCTCATTGCTAGTAGCTGTGGAAATGATCGTTTTATGCTCCAAGGCAATCCTTGCTACTACATTCATATGAATTTATCAGACACCATGTTTAGCTCTATATCTTGTTTCTCAGTCATTTTCTTGGTAGATTACTAGTGTTGTGCACTTGCCATTGAAATGATTGGTTTTAAACTTTCAGTGGCCTTAAGCATGGTGGAACAAGCTGCAAAGCCTCTTGCACGACCTGTTAAGGTAAGATCACTATCTAGTTGTGTACGTTACTTAAATTATCAGTGTATCTACCTAGTTTTCTTATTATTCTTGTGTGTTTTTTTTGGAAGGTCTGGATTCTGGATGCAACCCCTGGAAATGTTCGTCCTGGTGGCCATGGTGAAGATAGACCGGCTGAACTGATAACATTCCTAAGTAGAATGCCAAAAGAGGTTTGATTCTTAGTAAATTGGCATATCTTTCCATCATCTAGCATTTTGGCTGTTGTCTTTTGAGACCTGACTCTAAATAGTTCCTAATGGAACTACTGATCAATTTCTAAACCCTACAGCTCAAAAAAATTTAACCTTTCATACTGATGACTATTTTCTTGTCCCTTTTACTGGGTGGTCTTAAATATCTATACACTGAACACCAACTTGATCATTTCAAAGCAAGAGAACTGATCATTGGAGATATAATTTTGGTGGTTGTGATGGTTTTAAATATATCGTCACGACTTGCAAGGCATCCAGTATCCTTAAAGGGAGCACAATTCATTATGATCATATGATTGGTAAATTTCCTTGTCTTTGTAACAGGTGGCCTCAAAACGAGAAGTTGTACAAGCTCTTGTTCAGGAAGGATTCTCTCTAGATGTGGCACAGGTAAACATTAGTATTAAGGTTTGAATGAAGTGGTCTTCAATTTTCATGACTGTACGGACGACTTGTATCTGACCTCTTCGGAGTTCTGATAACAATAGATTCTTTAGGTGAAGCTATATTTGAATTCCATGTACTTGTTACTTATATGACTTGCACCATATTTGAGTTAGATTTTTTTTAGACAGGCAGTGATTTGTCTTCTTGGTAGGGTTTCTATTTTTCATTCAACAGTATTTTGTTATGTGTATGCGTAATAGAAATCTTGAACATGTTTAATACCATCAACTTAATTATCACAATTGGGAGTGGCTGGACTTTTCTCATGCAGACAATTAGGAGCCAAAATTAAAAAAAGTGCATAATGGTGTTTAATTCAACACAGACAACACCAAGTTATCTAACATTACTGAAACCAATGTATGGCGAAAATTGAGTACTACCTACAATGGGTTAAAGCATTGATTTGGTATCGCTAGATATTGTCACTGGAGTTTAAGCTAAGAGCTGTCCACCAATCTATGAGAATACTTTTTAATGGGTTATGTAGTTTTCTTTGCAATCCCAGACATTCTAGTTAATCCTGCTAGTTCTCATATGCAGTCGGTTGTCTGTTTGATGTCATCCCTACCTTTCCACTTAAGTGTAAGGGGGTAATACCTGAAAACACTCCAGCTAATTCCTTGGACCCGTGGACCATAATCAGGTTACCGTTAGTTGTATAGTTATTTATGTTACTCCTCTGTAGAGCTGTTTTAATTGGCAGAAATTATGCGAAACTCCTAAATGTAAGATAAATTTTCCCTTGATGCGAATATTTCCTGAAACTTGCAGTAAACCTAGAATATATCAAGGTTTAGATTGCACATTAATCTTTTGCAATGATATGGATGAAACAAAGTGCTGTCTTTGCTAATTTCATCTCTTTTAATAATATAACTAATAATTTGCGTAAGTTTTTTTTTTGCGATGTAGTTTGGTGGAGTTTAACATTTTGTTTATTTTCCTTCCCCTTCTTAGTGGGTTGTGACAAATCTCCGTCAGTCTATGCACACTAGTTCATCATCCTCTTCAGGCTTCTCATGGGTCTTTGACCTTCAAGGCATCTCTGAAATGTACAAGTCATATGAAGAAACAAATCTATGGTAATTGTCAATATCGGCTTTCAATGATTGTCATAGACTAGAGTTGTATTTGCATGCTAAGAAATTAGAACTTACATTTCATCTATATAAAATGGAAAAGGAAAATTGTGGAGGATGTGCCGCAGGGTGTCCATATGAATTTCCTTAAAGCTGAAAGAAGCTTACATAGATGGGCTCTTGAGGATCTTCAGAGGATACACGCTGCAGAGGAGCTGGCTGCTGACGAGGGAGCTGGAGTTCAAATGCATGTGCTTGAAGATGCTGGGCATTGGGTATGCTTTGAAGAATCTTTATGCTACTATCTTCTCTATCTGTTTTTTCCCTTACCCTTCTTTGATTATACTACACTTTCAGTTGGGTTTAACTTGTAGTTAGTCTTGGTATACGACTGGACGAACGTACTTGCCATTCAACATCTCTTCTTGGACATTGGTTTGCAGGTTCAGGCAGACAACCCAGCTGGTCTCTTCAGAATTCTTTCGTCATCCTTTCATGGATTTAAGTCATAGTAACAAATATTCAACCGTATCATTTGTGTATTTGCACCAGGCGTGTTGCATTGAGCCCAGAATGTTGTTCAACCTGTGAAAAATTGCAGTTTGCAACATATGTCGCCAGAGCAAATTCATTTTTTCGGCAGCAGTTTTTATATGTATTCATTGTCTTGTAGAGCAATGTATAAATGTTTCCCCCAATTACATTATAACTACAATAGAAGCTTCATTACTCAGCTAATTTGTTACTTGTGGGAGAACTTTGTATTATCACCGTTCCTTTAATTACTGAATGATGCTCTGTAACATAGTCATTTACTTGGTTTTGTTTTCCTTTCCCAGCTTGAGGAACTTCTTCTTCTCGTTAATAAAGTTTCTTCGCTTAGGTCCGTTTGGAATTACGTTATTCAAAATCATAGAAAAGGTGATCATTGTTTTTGGGAAACAAATCGTTTGGACTAGAAATGCATTTGGTACCACACGGTTCCTTAGCTGGAGGCTACTCGGATCATATAATGTAGTCACCAGAGCAAATTCATTTTTTCGGCAGCAGTTTTTATATGTATTCATTGTCTTGTAGAGCAATGTATAAATGTTTCCCCCAATTACATTATAACTACAATAGAAGCTTCATTACTCAGCTAATTTGTTACTTGTGGGAGAACTTTGTATTATCACCGTTCCTTTAATTACTGAATGATGCTCTGTAACATAGTCATTTACTTGGTTTTGTTTTCCTTTCCCAGCTTGAGGAACTTCTTCTCGTTAATAAAGTTTCTTCGCTTAGGTCCGTTTGGAATTACGTTATTCAAAATCATAGAAAAGGTGATCATTGTTTTTGGGAAACAAATCGTTTGGACTAGAAATGCATTTGGTACCACACGGTTCCTTAGCTGGAGGCTACTCGGATCATATAATGTAGTCACGTACTTAGCTTCGTTCTAACAAATACGTTATTTTTTGTTTCTTTCTTTCGACAGTATCCGTAAAATCTAGTAAAATCTATTTAAACCAACGATGTCCACGAGAGCTAGCTTCTTACGTTGACTATGTCGTTTTTATTTTTCACAGGTGGAAATTGGAAATCCCATTTACAAACATATTCAATAGTCAATATGTAGAATATGGATATTAAAATAGAAAACCCAAGAACACAGAGATGATTCATCACTCGAATAGTAAATAACTAGACTCGAATAGTAAATAACTAGAATGTCGATATCAAAATTGAAAACCCAAGAACACAAAGAAGTCTCATAACTCAAATAGTCAATAAGTAGAATATTGTTGATATTTAACTTGAAAACCCATGAACATAGTTAGAGGTGGAAATCGGGTCAGGCCAGGTCCGTCGTGGGCCGTGCCAGGTCCAAGGTCCAGGCCTGCGAAGGTCCGTTTACTAGGCTCAATTCGACCAGTGAAATCAGTCTGAGCCGGACCAGGCCGGTCTGCCAATAAATTTTTAAAAAAATGAATACATATAAAGCCAGGCGCACCAGGCTGGCGCCCCATTCTGTAACGACTATAAAGCCAACGGCTAAATAAAGTAGTCATTTTCAATGGCTATTTAACAACTATTTTTTTTATAAAGCCAACCCAATTGCTTTTAGTGATTTAGAAATAGATAACTTAAATATATTAAATTGGTGGTCTACTACAGCTATTAGGTTTCCTATAGTTGCAAAAATGACAAAAGATTTACTAACGATTCCGGCGTCAACTGTGACATCGGAATCTGCATTTTCTGCAGGAAAAAGAGTATTAAATGATAAAAGATGTAGATTATCA
>JAMKQA010089848.1:0-24204 GCA_024699735.1 Posidonia australis
TCCATCCACTTAGCCAAATTGAGTTTGGGAGATTATAGAAAAAGAGTTGTAAAATCCAAGTGTAAAGGTTCTTCTCCGGATTGAGAGAAGGAAGCTGCGGTTTTTACGGAGCTTGACAAGGATTCGTCAAGGGTGTACGGCAGGATCTTGGCCCGGAACAAGATCAGGTTAGTGAATTTCTCGAGGGGTTCTCTAGGAGTGGACTAGGCTAGGGAAGCTGAACCACTATAAATCTACTTGTGCATTTTCATTGTCTCTCATCCCCTTTCTTTGTATACTTTAGCATAATATCAATTTCCTAGTTATATTCAAATTACTTGAAATATTGTAAATTGATAAACAAACTCTAAAATTAGCTAATTATTCGCTAAATCACTATTCACCCCTCCCCCACCCCCCCACCCCCCCCTCTACTGTAGCCTAAAGATCTTTACATCTAACCCCAGACCTTGTAGCGCACGCCAATCTCGAGGACTCTAACCCTAGAGTCTTCCATCAGCACGTCTAGGGAACTCTATGTAACATCCAGGGTCAACCACAGAGTGTATCTAGAAATCTAGAAATGATATACCTTGTAATTGAGACTTTGTTATGCAATCTGGACAAGTTGGAACTTAATTTATTAGAGACTTTAATGGATGTGTGCCTATTTTTATGATTTGGCTCTTGTTTTCTCTCTAACTCTGTTCAGGAAGGGTCAGGTGAATAGAATAGGTGAGTGTTGTTGGCATAGGAAACAAATGGATCTTATCAGCGAATACTATGAGCGCGAGTGGGCATCGGCTATTACCAACGCAAATTACTGGCATGTGGTTCTACATATAGTAAAACTGAAATCGAAATGTCGTAAAGTTTGCCACCTTCCCCGCTTTTCCACCTTTCACCTAATGCTTGTTCTGCCTCGCCTCATCTACAGCACCCCTAGGATTCTCGAATGACTGGGGGTGGCTTGGAGTGTTTAAAGAGTCGGCCCTCTTTCTTCCATTGGAGGAGAAACGAGAGAGGAAGCTAAGAACTGAGGGAGAAGAGAACAAAAAGAGGTCTGAGAGGTGAGGAGAGAGGTCTAAGAGGTGAGCGAGAGGGAGAGAGAGTATCCGTCAGTGAGCCGCCAGAGCTTTGCCGACGGAGGATTGTCGCTGGAGGCAGAGGTCGTTCAATGGGGAGGATCGAGCACCGGGAGAGCTCCATATAAGTCGCCGGAAGCTCGCTAGAGTTGGAAGAGTCATCGAAAATCTCACTGTGTACGCATTCCTCCTCATTCTCTCTCTGAAAATCATGCTTAATATTAAGAAAATGTGTAAAAGAGCATGCTATAGGAATTTGTAGTACATGTGTGATTTTCTATGGATTAATGAGGATTTTACGTGGATTTCCATGCCTTGTGTGGGATTTGGGCTTTTCATGAATCATGTGAGTTTTTACAAGAATGTTGGTTTAATGAATGCAAGAATATGTGTATGTGCATGCTCTGAATGTTTTGGAAATAATCCATAATGTTTATGTGAGCTGTTGAGAATTTTACAAGGTTTCCATCGATTTTCAGTTGGGTTTTGCGGGTGTCTTAAGTTTCTGGTTTTCTGTAAGTGCCTGGTGCACAACTGGTAGGCGAGACCTTCCAACGTAAATTGGCAATGGTAGATTGCAGCGTGACCAAGGCGCGCGAGTGCCAACGCGCAAATGGTCAACGCGTGCTACTATTTTTCAGTAGACAGAAACTACCAATTTTAGTGAATTTTAATGATAAATGTTGATCAATGCTTATAAAATGCATAGAATATATGTGTAAGATGGTTTTCTATAATAATGAAATCCTATAATGATTAGGAAATACTTGGAAATGATTTTGTGATAATAAATGGCTAAATGTTTATGAAAAACCTTGAAAATGGCTTTTGATGAAGATAAAGTTTTGAAAAGGGTTTTTAAAGGAACTACATATGTTTTAAAGGTTTTCTGAGGTTTTGTAGGAACCACATGAGCTGACAAACCGTATCGACAAGGGATATTGAGACCTTTGATTGGTCAGGACACGTTCTAGGTTATGATTACGGAGTTTGGTCCAAGGAGTGAGCTTCGTGACTGTGTGTTGTGATACTGCCGGACCTAGGATATGGTAAACTCGGATTACCTTCAGTGCTAGTGCTGGTCGGGTCTGGGGTTGGAGTCTTCAAGTGCTCGGACACCCAAGAGCGTCGTGAGAATGCATCCCATGCTTGTTACTCATGTGGTACTGTAAGGCTACGGTTAGGGCAGTTGAACTCCTACACGAGGTAATTCGTCACGACACTAAAGTAGGGTTGGGGTTGAAACCTCACCAATTACTTGTAGACAAGTCGGTCACTTGTGACCAAGGTGATATGATAAGTTTTATTGAGACTGTGTATGTGTGGTGTTTGAGTTATAATCAAGTTGAGGTTTGACTTGTGGTTTTGAGTCGGATTCTAGTAAAATTGAGACTTGTGATTTAAGCTAGTTTCCAACCATGATTTTGTTGTGATTTGAGATATAAAATGATTTGTGTTTTGGACTAGACTCTAGTCAAAGATTTGTCTCTTGAGAATGCATGAAAAGTGATTTGCAAAGATACATGGAATTTTAGAGAAAAAAAGAATAAAAATGTTTAAAAAAGACATGATTTACAAATGAATTTCCAGATTATGCGTTGACTTTTTGGTTTTGGTGGTTTCTTTGTGACTCTAATAGTTCCTTACGAGTTTTCATCATATTTTGGTTTTTGAGTACATATACTGGTTGACATTGATGTCACTCACGCATATTTTATTTGTGCTTTGTTTCCAAGTGCAATGTTTGCAATGTAGTCTTATTATGATGCAGATTTCATAGCCACACACAAGTTTTTGGGTAATTAGTTTAAATTATTTACTTGTTGATTCATTAATCTTAGTTAAAGTAGCCTTAATTAAATGAATGGGTAGTATTAGTACTATTGTGTAGTGCACTCGGCATTACACTCTAACTCCTGACCCCACTAGGAAAAACTCGGTGACCACGATCTCAGACTCACACTCAACCTTGCAAAGATATCAAATATCCTTAGTCCGTTGGTACGATTTTATGGCTACGTGATTCCATAAAAAACTTAATGTGTATGTTTTAATTAACCGCAAATGCATGACATACTATGTATCGATCTCACAAAGAATAGTGTTTCAAAAAATATGATTATCTGTCAGTTAACAATGAAATAAAAATTCAGATTTAGAAGTTGAATGATTTTAAATACTAAACAAAACTTCAGAATAAAAGAGAAATAGGTTTCTTTTTAATCCATACATGTAAATACAGATACATGATTAAATCCACTCTCTGTCTCTTTATAGATCTAAATAATTTGATTCAATGATTTTTATCCTAACAAGCATAGTCTATATGCAATGCACCATAGATTATCAAGTAAAGGAATAAAAACACACAAATCAAATTAAATCAAATTATTCAAGTCATAGTTGTGTATTAACACTATGGTACTAGGACCATAGAAATGTTTGGAACCTTTTATCAAGAAATATAGGATTTAAATAGATCACCATACAACGTGAAGATGAAACCATCTCCTATAAGATGTGTAGACTATCTTGGAGGATATTCGCAGACACTAAGTTTAACCCAAGTCCTTCATTGTTTCATTGGTTTCATGAAATTATGTGTGAATTGATATATGTTAGTTCACTCACATCTTACAAGAAATCAGTGTCACATGATGGGATTTAAGCCTGTACGGTATCTAACACCGTGTGCTGTTTGGATTGGCATTCCAAGCCATTTGTTCTCATCAAGTGAAACAAAAGAAGTCGCATGCCCGTGGCTCAGGCCCAGTTCGGGACCTATTTGGTGCACACAAACTTGTTCTTAATACTCTTTCTATATTTGATTTGAATTTTGAATGAAGATCTTTTGGAATCGGTAATAAGTGTTATTTATAAAAATGGTTCTCACCGGATAGAAAAAGGTCTCACTTGTTTTGTCTTCGCAAGGGAATGATTGTTCTTTCCTGGACAAGATCATCATCATCCCTTTCGCACTGGTCAAGTGGGGATGGTATTTTTCTCTAGGTGGTAACTATTGGGAAAAGGAATCATAAATAAACTGACATGTGGATTACCGTTTGCCATTCAATCTGAGCCCAAAACTTCTTGATCTGCTGGGGATGCATAGAGCTTTTGCATCGCCTACAGACATATCCACTCATCGCCTCAACTTCATTGCATGTACTACATGAAAACGTTATCTAACGTCGGTTCTGTACAAGCATCGTCATTACCAACACTTTTTTCTTGCTTATAGATTCTATCGTCGCACTTACTTGGGCCCATGGTAGCTTGTGTTGTAAATTGTGGGCTTCCAAGGCATCGTCTTTAGACAAGAACGGACCTGCCTGAGTAGACTCTGGTCCTCGTAACTTTCATCTTTCTGATTTGTTCAATTAACATTTGGACTCCCATAACGTTGCGAATTCCAATACACGAAATTCAATATCCTCACAAAGGACGTCGCAATCCTAATGTTTCAAAAGAACCATAAACCGTAAAACTCATCAGCTGTACCTTTAACGTTTCATCAAGTCCTGATGGGTGGGCCGTCTGACTGATTCAGTTATCTAATAGGCTGGTCTTTTGCAAATCTTCCCTAACGGGATTTGCTGCTCTTCGCTTTTTAAAGTGAAGCTCTCATGTTTCGTTTTTTGGAAATGTCTACCACTTCCAGGCTTAATCCAACATAAAATGCTTGCCCGATAACATCTAAGGAGACCACATCCAGCATAAAAGGCTTGCCTGATAACGTCTAAGGAGACCACCTTACCATAACAAGAAGTCCCAAGTAACTCAATTATTACGTCTACAGAGGACAAAAGAAGGCTACAAGACACAAAATGGATACAAGATTCCACAGTTCATACTTGACAGGTTGATTTTCAAATATATATCGCTATGCTACAGATTTGGAGTAGATACAAAGTTTCATCGTTCACACTAAACGTGTTGATTTTCAGATATATGCCACTACGAAACTGGAACTTTTCGCTTATACCACCATGTAACATACATAGCAAAAACTACAAGTAAAGAAAAAAAATTAACGCATCAAATAATGCTATGATAATTAATGAATATATTCCTTGAACTCGCAGGGCGATGCAAATTACATAATAGAGAAACTGATGAAGAAAGCAAAAGTGCAAGAACCTGGTACACTGGTGGCAGAGAATGTAGCCGAGTGGTGTTGTAGAACATGACCTCAGAGAGCATTTTCCATGATGTAATCTGTCCAGCCATCTTGGAATTCAAGCCAAACTATCAATTGGACCATACATGGACAAGACCTTGTCTGTTGCCTGTGTAGATTTCATTCCGGTCTTCATCATAGTAAAGAGCGGTAATGTCCTCTAGGGCCTCCATGACAGTGTTCTGGAATTTCAAACAACTAATTCTCTTGTTTGAGCTGTTTGCCCGAATCTTGGCAAGGCATTTGCCAGTTAGTATGTTGCTGATATTGATGGATCCAGCTGGATGAAGTAAAAATGTAAACATCAAATTTACAAGAATATTTGAAAGAAGTATGGTAGTATGGAACCATTAAGGCAATTAAACATTAACAGACTAACATATACAAAAATAAACAAGCAAGTTCTACCGTCTGTTAAAAAAATTGCCAAAGAAACATAGTCAAATTTTCATACAGAAAACCAAATAAAATGAGGCTATCTTGGATAGCTTCAGTAGAAAAATGTCATTTTGCAGAAAGAGCAAGGGGAAAAGTACACACTGGGAGTCCAACAAACATTGTAAGAGGATAAACACATGCCATCCACTCTGACCAAGATCCAATAGGATAAAAAGCTCACCAAATATATATATGCCACATCAAAATTAACCAAACTTGACCATGTATGTGTGAGGTCTTCTTATTAGATCACCAATTTTTATAGTCAGTAGTCTAGTAATCAAATGTATGGTCATGTAGAGAAAAATGATTCTTTAATGATCACTTGCTCTGATCTAAACCCCAGCCCTACTTGATTTTTTCTGTGAGACAGCTATTTTTTCTGTGAGACAGCTGGTTACAGAGGATTCACATCGGATGAAGGAAGACCAAGGTACTCCCCAGGTGAAAATACTCCCATAAAATTCCCTTTTCAGATAGCTACGTTTTTAAGAACAAGACCTGTGAAGTTAATCCGTAAAATCATTGTTAAGTATCTGATCTTGACCTCCAAGTAATCCAGCGACTTCCAACTCATGAATCAAAAGCATGGTTTAAATGTCAATTTTAAATGAAGTCGACAAAATAAGGAGTCCAATGAAACTAGACGCTAGTGCACAACCAACATGACTATACATCAATTATTAACCTTTCGATTTTTCATGAATAATTAATGTAATTCATTTCTTTTCGTTTTTTTTTGTCTTTTTACAATTGTAAGATAGTAATCTAATGGTAGTTAATCCTTCATGTATAACTAATAAGTTGTGCACTAGTGTACAACTCTATTTTGGTGAAATAAGAAACGTGTCGCTAGAAATATTAGTAGAAACACGATAAATTTATGGAAGTCTACAAAAATCTTCGAATTTCGATTTGAGACTCTAAAATAAGTTAAAGTACAAGTATCAATGGATATCCAAAATTCAAAAATCCACATTTGATTCTCATATTTTTATCAAAAAAATACATCTGACAGTAAATTCTAATCCAAAAAAAATCAGATCGAATTCAGATGTTGATACATCTTATTCAAAAAAATCCATATTCGAAAAAATCTGTATTTATAAAGTATTCACATCCACAGTCAAATCTATCTAATGTATAAGTAATCAATTATCTTTACATATTTCTAGTTTTAATTTCATATTTTTATTTAAGTTTCACATATAACATATGGTTAATTAAATTAATTAATAATATTTATTGTTTAAATTTAACTATATTTCAATTATTTCAAATAATTCTGATATTTAGTGATATCAGATGTTTAATGAAAACGAATATGGATTTATCTGTATTTAGATTTTTCGATTGGACATATCCCACAAATTCAAATACAGACGTCAAAATTAACATTCATTCAACTACGTTTAAACAATATAACATGTAGCAACAAACAACGTACAACCCAGCAGTAGATCCGGTAGGAACCTGTGTCAACCATGTTAACTTATAAACAAGCCATGTTGGTCGACTCATGGGCATGAAATCTAATACTTTTGGATTTACATGCAAATATCATGTTGGAGGTTTAGAAAAACGACAGGTGTTGGTGCGATTTTTGAGACCATGATCAAAAGGGCACAATATGAACATTTTCAATTCTTACAAGTCAATTTTTTAAAATGTCAATCCTATCAAAAATATCTCTTTTTAGAAATGGGTGGTAGGGCTGTCAATTTATACCATTTACCTACTACTCTATCCATTATCCACCTTGTTCAAATGGGTAGGGATAAGAAAAAATTATCTAATTATTTAATTGAAAGGGTATGAATAAAAAAATTTACCTAGGCAATTTAATGGGTAGGGTATGGATAATCCTTTACCCTACCCACTTTACCTATTTAAACAATAACATTTTTTATGTATATGTTATGTCACATGAACTTTAATGGCTATGTCACTTAACCCATTATCTATGAAGTCTATATTATATACACATGATAATTAAAAAAGAAACACAAAGTATAGACATTCAAGCCTAAATTTCAATTTTATCCTACTTTCAACAGTTCAAGGATTTCTCACAGTAGTTGCACTTGAAGGCTACAAATTGTGGACATGGACTGCTTGACGATTAACGGAATTTTAAATTGTTTATTACTAAGTTTATATTTAAGAATTACATTCATAATAGATTTTAAATATTTTTTTTATTAGATACATAAATATTGTGAAATTATGTTTGTTTTATTTAAACATCTTATTATTATATTAATTTATATCATTTATTTAATTACTGTTTATTTGGTATTTGCAAGTAATATCTATTAATTTGAGTTACATGTAATAAGTGAATTATTTATTGTATATATTTTGAGTATAATTTTTTTTTTATATTACCCACTATCTGCTATTACCAACTTATTTTTGTTAGTAAGAAATAGCTATGAGTAAGATTATTCTAGTGGGCAATAAATGTGAATGGGTAAGGATGCTAATTTATGACTAGGGATAAGAGTAAAGCCCTACCCTACCCATTGACAACCTTAATGGGTGGTAATAAGAATTAAATCCAAGGATATTGATATTAGAAATCATCTCTTTTAGTTGAAAAAATTCTATCAATCTAGTATTTATTCCCAAGGGCTGAATTGGTTAAGAGGCTTTTGTAAGAATCTATCAAATTTTGACATCCTAAAGAGCAAGGCACAAATCTTGATGAAAAAGATAGAACTTCATAATTATGATCACGATGATCCCCGGTCAAAAGTAGCAATTTGATTGAAGTAAAAGATATTTAGCATTGCAGTTGACTCCATGTCAAAAATGTATTTTATTTCTAATAATTAACAATTTAAAGATGTTATATAAATAAATAACAAAAGTCGCAAGTGATTACGGGAGAAAGCACTACCGTATAGAATCTTTCCTGTTGTTGGGAACAGTATTCTGCTTCCAAATGTTCAAATGCAAGTGCTTTTTTCACTGACCATTTGGAACAATGGAAGAATCTGACACAGTTCGAATGATATGTCGATTCAAATTGAGCTACAGTGAATTCCACCATCATGTTAACTTAAATAACAAACATTAGAAGACTATTGCTCCATTCCAAAGGTTGCACCTACATATCTAAAGAAAGGCATATATCACCAAGGAATATTGAAGTTTAGGGTCCCTAAGAAGCAAAGCTAAAAGGGTTAGGAAAAAGACTTCCCACATGAGACTGCAAACCCAACAGACTTATATGTTATTGCATATTTGGATTACGAGACTTGTTCTACAGTAAACTCAGTAAGTTGCATGACACATGCAAATATTTTGTTGTAAGAAATCCAAACCTAGGATCTGAGGTCTTGTAGTTTAATAGATTGCTTATGTTCTCACACAAGTAAACAACGTAACTTGCCAATACAATAAGACATGCTCCCTAACATAGGAAGTATGTTGGCGAATAAAATTAAAATTCAAGGTGTTTGCAGATTCCAACATTTTATCAGTTCAATAATAATAATAAATGCATGTCAAAGACTCCCCTACTTTCATTCTTTTGGATGCAGATTCCAACATCCTGTTCAATGAAAGGCCTATATCTGTCAGATCCTCTTCCTAAGGTATATCTAAGCATGCATAGGACGCCTCAAATCATCACTAAAGAAAATTAAAAAAAAAATGAACCCTAAATCTGATGAGGTTGCGTAAGACACAAACACATACAACTTGATGCAAGATTAAAATAACTCTTAAACTAGAGTCAATTGCATAGCTGCCAACAGAGAGCCACTAGAATACCATGTCTGAATACATGAGTTCATGTACCTTTTCTCTCTCTTTTTTTTTAAACAACTGAAACAGAAGAGGTTTACAAATATTCAAAGTGAACAAAGATATAAGCAAGACCATTTTTTTAATGATAAATAAAGCAATTACTTATCATGCTAATGAACACCAAAGAAGCCAGAAATAAGGGAAACGAAATTCAACAGGGAAAAAAATAACTAAACATCGATTCCATTCAGATCAATATGCTCCCATATGATTCCTCATGATTAAGGTTGTCAAGGCATCAATGCAATCAAGGTGATGCCAAGAGTGCCTTGTCACCTGGGCATCCAAAATTCAAGTTTTTTGTAGAGAAAATGTATACATGTACCAATTATCTATTTCATGTTTTAATGACAAATATTAAGAATATAGTTCAAACATGGTAAATTAGAACATCATTCTATACTAACATCCTCGTCAAAATTGAAGTAAAACCAAAAGAAAATATACAAATTGATGGACAGATAATATGACATAAATGGGACTGATATAATAAGCACATACTAACTACTAAGCATATGAGACTGAATTAGACAGTCGTGTGACTTAAACATCTGTTGCCTTTAATTCTAATTTTGTATCCATGATGTTTGCTTTCTAGCTTCCTTAAAAAATTTCTTGAGCTTTGCTTAGGTGCTATAATCTGCTTGCATTATTTGTTAAGAAATTACACATTATTCAGAGTTTTAGCTTTATAGGATAGAAATTCCTTCGGGATTTTGTCTGTCCACAAGCAAACAAAATTAGCCAATACTCAAGAAAGATTTCATGTGGACTTCAATCACAAAAACATACATGATGACAGGTCAAATTCATATTATTAATTCAATAATGAAATATCAAAGAGAAAATCATTATATGAAAGTTAGCCATAGGAAAATTAAGGCAAGAGTATGAATATTAGAAGAATTGAAGACATTTTACTGTCTCAAAGGTGGTTGGCCAGGCCTTACCAATGCCTTCCGTAGATGAAACATCAGAATCTGCTTTGCAGTATGAAATAATAAGATCCTGATCGCTAGTAATATAAATGTTGTTGGTGTTGCAATCCGGATGCCATAGCAGGTGATCCTCAAATGATGTTACAAGTTCACCTTTAAAATTCCAAACAGAAACTGTTCGATTTCGGAAAGTTAAAAACAATTGATTCTCATACAAGAAGATAAAAGCTGATGGCGTCATAAATTCTGTTCTGCTTACTTCTGTCAATTGGGAGTTACGCACCTACCAAAGATAAAACTATTGACATCACTACATGCAATAGCTATGAGAAGTAATACTCTGTCCTGTGTCTACTAAAAATATAATAAGAATATCTTACATCAACTATCTGAAGGTTCTCATTCTCTTGCTTGACAAGTAGTTTTTCATTGAATTGTTCTATAAAGTCCACTTTCTTGTTCCGATGTAAAAGATGATGAAATGATTTCAGAAGACTTCCATCCTCTATTGAAAGAATTTTGAGAGGCACGTGACTAGCAGCTCTTGTAAATATCAATAGCATTATACCTGGACTGTCACACCCAAAAAAGAGGACACAGAAAAAAGAACAAAATGTCAGCATTCACTTTTTTCCAAAGGTACTGTGTAAAATGAAAATCATAAATACAGAATTTGCAGCATACTGTAGAATATTGCACTATTTGTACAAGCCAAATCCTAAGAGAAACACAGATTAAAGCATCTGTCAACACAAAAAGGATTCATGCATGTCTTTTACTACATATTCAAAAAGGCATGAAATTTGCTTGTAGTACAGACAAATTGTGCACCCTCTGTATTTTTACCTCTCCAATTAACAGTATTTTTATAAAGAAATTACTCTTTGCTAGGTACACATTCTTATAAATCAAACCATGACCCTAATGCATTAGTGTAAGAGTTTTAGTGCTTCACTTCTCTCAAATAAGGATCCTAGGACTATTTGACTGGCCAGAAAGTTTGCAAATATAGCTCATGGGATTTCATTTATTTGGAACTTTCAAATATATACATGATACCAAGCACAAAAAGTGAAACTAATCCTAAAACTTGAAGGAAGAAGAACTTAAAATTTATGAGACATTAGTTAAAAACACACTTCACCTTGGAGTTATTGTATTCAGAATCCAGCAATCAACAATCAACAATCAACAATAAACAATCAACAACTGATATCCTCCAGAAAAATGTAAATCAAAGTAAATAACGAAGAACTCTAATATGATTAAATTAAAGCTATGTCAGTATGAATACACAATATCAGGTGAATTAACCCAACAATTTGAAGGATGAGGAACAGATGATTTACAAGCATGGTATCAAATTTTGACACATGTCAACAAAATTCCGTCGACACATGTCGGAAACCCAACTTACTGACACGTTATTCAACTATAATTTGAGAAATACCCCACATCAGTGCCATGTCACTGTATTTTGGTCCATATTGGTGCCATGTCGGTGGAAACAGAGTAAAACCCTTCAAAGTGACTTCAAATATGCCTTAATAACTTACAAAACACCTCTTGTTTTAGCATTCTATTCACATTAACAACTTACATTATGATAATTAGAATGTTAATATATTCATCAACATTTGTTATAGTCCATAATGCCTAATTTAGTATAAACATTATATTTCCTTATTGTATGTTTAAACTACGAACTTAAAGATAGATGTATATTGTTGTTCACTTTAATATATCGTAGAGTTTCAAATTAAAAATCAAAGTTTTTAATAGACTTCCTTGTTTTATCATGTTTCTACCTATATTTTTACTAATGTCCGACACACTTCCTATCTTGAATGAACCCAAGTCCAACACGAAACTAATATTTGGAACCATAAGACATTAATTAAAAACACACTTCACCCTAGACTAATCATATTCAGAATCCAGTAATCAATAAACAATCAACAACTAATATTCTCAAGCAAAATGTTAATCAAAGCTAACAAAGAAGTCTAATCTAGTTAAATTACACCTTGGTACCTTAATGTTTTCAGATTTTAACAGTTTGGTTCCTAATGTTTGAAAATATACATTTATCAACAATAAACAATCAATGACTGATATTGTCAAGTGAAATAACAAAGAAATCTAATCTAGCTAAATTACACTCATTGTTTTAAAAATGGAAAACAACCTCGACACGGATCGAGTCTTTAAATGTTTCTTAAAAAAACAGAGTTTAAATGGGGGTTCAATGAAAAACTGTCTAAATTAAAAAATATATATAACATACATATAACCAACAACATTCAATAAATTACCTCAATATGTGAAACTATTATTCAAACATAAGTAATTTAATTCAAAAACCATACCTTGAACACATGTAATTATCTTTCAACCACAAGTGTGTTATAAACATTTAACCATGATAATTCAAAAACATAAATTAAATAACTAAATAACCGACACGCATAAGTAAACAAATAAATACCCAGATAATCAAAATATCAAATTATGTCAATGACAAGAAGTCATTATTCATTAACAATACTAAAAACGACCATTTTTACTTAAAACAAGATGTCATGTAAAAAACGTTAACTGGAGCTTAAATGGCCGTTTTTTCCATTTTTTCAAACAATGATTACACATTGGTACCTTGGTGTTTTTAGATTTTAACAATTTGGTTCCTAATGCACACTTACCACCTTAATATTTCCAAAATGTTCATAAGACTTAACCATCATATGTGCTTATGATTTGACTATTATACCCTTAGATTGGATTCCCATTCTAAATAAAAAGGTAACACTATGGTACCTCGATGTTTACCAATTTTAACTATTTGGTACCTAACTTTGAAAATGTAGAAGGGTAGTTTGGTCATAAATTTATACACCTATAGTCACAAGGAATTTCGGTAATGTAGGGTTGTTTTTGATGGATGGAGATAATGTTGGGATAATGACATATCCATTTTCAAACATTAGATACTAAATCATTAGAACCCAAAAACATCAAGGTATCAAAGTGTAAATTTGCTTAGATTAAAAAATGTAGAAGTGAATACATAACATCAGGTTATTATAATACCATTTGGCAAGTCACCCCAAACCCACAATGGTTTAGTCCACCCAGAATGAGGCACATTGGCCTAACAATTACACTTACCACCATCTAACTATAAATACCACTCCACCCAAAGACCAAGGAATGTATTAACTCCCTTGACATCCATGGTGATGAACAAAGGCACATGGATGCCTTGGTAGTAATAAAAATACATATTTTACATGTTTTTTAGATTTTTTCATATGTTTATAAATATATGCATCATGCATTAATAAATTGATATATCACTTTCTAAAATTAACAATAATAATCTAAGTATAAATAAAATTTTAACAATAAGAATGAGTCAGTAACAAATAACAATAACTAAGTCAATAACAATAAGTCAAATAATCAATAACAAATAACAATAACTAAGAAAAACTAAATAATAGTCTTCAAGAATCAATGTTTGATAACAAAATAAAAATAAAATGATCATCATTCTTATTCATCATATAAATTGTCCTCAAGTTGTCCTTCATAATTAATATTTTCATGGTCCTCTTCTTCTTGATAGGATTCACCCTCTTCATCCTCTACTTTCTCTTGAAATTCTTCTTCTACATTATCAACAACTTCCATAAGTTATTTGCCTTTTCTTAAGTATCTTTTCAAACTTGTTATACATCCACATGCACGAGGTCGCTAACATCCACGACTACTCCTATGGGAATGTCCACAACTATATATTGTTAAAAGAGTAAAAGTGGATGAGACATGGGTGATCAATCTTCAAACACAACTGACATAGGACTCTAAAGTTCCTATTGCTGCATCAACTTGTGTCCATGTGAGTCCTTCCCTGTACACAAACTCATTTGCAACTCTCGGTATACCCATCATCCATTCAATACTATAATTTAATTCATCCACAAATATGGGATTAAAATATTCATCATTGTTGTTTAGTCTTTTCATTTGAAATCTTTCATAAAGACAGTTGTTATAGTTGATAAAAACAAATTTGTCTAATCTATCATATTCCACGTGGCTCCTCCTTTTCGTGTGGATCTATTAACATAAAGATAGAAAAAGGATAAATGATTCAAATATGATGTGTTGAAATTTCAAATAAGCAAAAAGTAATGACAAATGATCATGTTTCTTAGTTCTTATGAATTCAAATGTGCTTGGAGGAGGTATAACAAAGACGTAGGATGTAAATGACAATATTCATTCAAGTGAAGGAGTAAATACTCCATAAGAGTCCTACTAACTCACTACATGAATAAAGAAATACGTTGTCAAACTCAAATATCATCAAGTCACATAACTAGATTGTTAAGTATATAAAAAAAATAAATTATGCAACAAACACTTAGTTGTTACAAGGCAATTGTATCCTGTGTCATTTCACTACCAAATCTTCCTTTTCTTTACTTATAAGAATCTACTCTCAACTTGATTTGGTTCCACTCTTCTCTATCATTCACCATTCGTTCTATGCAATCTTGCAATGCAACCTCATAAAAATCAACAAGTGATAATAAGTCTCCTCTCTTTCTTTATTGTAGACCACTAGATTTAGAAATGCTCTGATATAAAGTAAAGGACAAACATCAAAGTGTAAAGTCCTACACTGCTCAACAATATCTAAAATAAGCTTGTATTCCTTCTCATTACAACCAAAATTATCTCTAATTACTATCTTGACATAAATGAATGCATATGCAACATAACACATAATCAGTTTCTCATCACAATTAACCAATCTCAACAAAACAATAAGGGATTGAGAAGCTTTTACGTAATCTTCCAAGATATTCCAAAAATCAATAGAAAGCACTACATTCATGACTTGTGTGCCTTGAATAATCTTCGCTCAACAAACTCAAGGCATGGGCCCAATCATACCCTTGTCGTACCATACATTAGTCTCAATCATGCCTTGCTTTTGTACCATATATCAGTGCCTTACTTTTGTGCCTCGTGTTTAATTACATATAATAGTGGCCTAAGATATACAAAATCCAAACTTATAAGAAAATAGACTTTAAATAATATAATAAAAATTGAAAAGTAATTTTTTATTATTTAAACTTTAAATTTACTCAAAATTAATACATTAAACATTGTTACATCAAGAAATAAAAATGCATTATAAATGTTACATTAAAAAAATACATCTTCAAAGCAAAAAAAACAAATATTTATAATGTTCCATCAAGATTTATGTTAACAAAATCATCAATCCAATCTTTTTTATTTTATTGGTAATAATGTCAAACAAATCCCCAATCTTTTACACACATTAGGGCTTCTAAAATATAAATCTTCAATCTCGATTGTCTTTTATCTAGAATATTGTCACTTATGCTAAAAACTTATTCTAAGTAACTAAAGAGATTGAAATGATTAGTAAATTTAGGCCATAGTAGACAAAATAGAAAATATCATACTTTGTTTCCTTCACCAATCTAATTTACTCGTATCTAGATATTTAACAAATAAATATTGGTAATTTATTTCATTAAAGGTATGTAACTCCTGTATCATTATTTGTAAAGAAGTAAGAAGGTAAATTTTCATCATCACCGAGAAGTTGTCAAGAATACCACATTTAAGAAAATGACATAGATAATGAATATGAAAGTAATGTTTGATTACTATATTTTTTAGCATATGAATCATACATTCTGTTTAGATTATCTTGAATAATTTCCTTAATGTTACTCTCAACTATACCTATTTTTTAAATTCAACACCATCAACTATAAAATCATACACTCTGGTACTCTTAACTTTTAATTCTTTTTATTTTAAAATAATTGTGATAATGCTATTACAATATGACATAGTATGACCATTATGTCCTTGTTTTCCCTCTTCTTTCAGTACTTTTATTCTTCTTTTTTTCCTTTTCTTTCTCCCATCTGTCAAAAGGGTGGCAGCCCGAGGAAGAAGGTAGTCACGAGGTCAGTATGCGTTGGGCTCCAATTTCCTGTAGGCAAAATTGAGAGGTTTCTCGAGAAATGGAGATATGCCCAACGAGTCGACACTGACACCCCCGTTTACCTCGTCGTCGAGGTGTTGAAACTGGTAAGGAATGCTACAAGGGACAACAAGAATAACTAGTTCCCAAGACATGTTACTCGCCATCAAGAATGATTCGGACTTATGGAAGCTTCTAACAATAGTCACCATTGCCCATGGTAGTGTGCTTCCTAACATCAACCTAATGTTGCTGCCTAAAAAGATGCAAAAGGCAATGAAGGTGGGCAATTCACTTGCCAAAGGTGTCAATCAAATCTCCCAAGAAAGCTTAGTGAAAGGAGGAGGTGGTGGTCTTTTACGTTGTATGGAGTCACCAACAGAATAATGTCGTACAACAACATGGTCCGACGGTGGCGGTGGCAATGATAGTCTAACGGAAAAGAATTTATGATTCTAAGATATTCTCTAAATTCGAAATGAAATCAAGATTTTGACAAATCAAGATTAAAAAAGAAGATAGATATAAAATAGCCTTTATAATTTCATTTGGTCATTTTGAATGAAATGTTATGTCATTTGGATTAAAAAATGTTTTCTCAGAATTTCAAAAGAAAATGAACGAGATTTTTAATCCCTATACTACTTTTAGCATAATATATATAGATGATGTATTAATTTTCTCCTAGGATATTGATCAATACTGGAAATATCTTAAAATACTTTTCTTTGTTATAAAACATAATAAACTGGTTGTCTCTTCCAAGAAGATAAGTTATTTCAATCCAGTTCTTAGGATTCAAGATTAACCAACGAACAATCTCACCCATTAATAAAGTAATTACTTTCGCTGATAAATTTCCAAATGAGATAAAAGATAAAATACAGTTGCAAAGAAATCCAAGATGTTTGAATTGTTTCATATTTCTACAAGAATCATACAATTGATAGGAAAATTTTAACCAATAGACTAAAAAAGGCTTCTTCAAAATGGACCACTTACACAGAGACTGTGAAAAAGATCAAAAAGAACATAAAAATTTTATCATGGTTAAGCATTACAGATATAAATGCCTCTAAAATTACGGAAACAGATGCTTCAAAAAAAGGCTACAAGAGAATCCTCAAGTAAAAGGTGAATGACAAGAAACAATTAGTGAGATGCCTTCAAAATTTTACCATGCTTTTCTAGTTTATCCGTTTCATATATTAGTTTGAAAAATCAAACTAATTCCTCCTTATTTTTTGGAAAAAATAAGAACCAATCAAAGAAATCCTATCCGAACAAATTAACAAAACCATTCATCAAAATAGATCAGAATTTAATTTGAAATTACTTTAATTATTTAAAAAGCATAGAGTCTCGTGGATCATGAGATAGGAATGGGATAAAACAACCCAAACATTTTCCAACTAATATCTCAATCGATATATATCAGTAAAATGATGAAACAAATATGACTTTTCACTCATCCTCTAAAAGAAAACCATCTCAGTGATGGTTAATAATTCTAAATTTCTAATATCGTGTCCACAAATTTTCCCAACAAAATCAAGAGCTGACCAAACAATTCCAAACAATTCCAGACCAGTCATCCAAAAGTCTCCAAGCACAAGCTGAAGTTTCTAATTTTTTATAAACTAAACAAACGATTGGCTCCTGTAAAAATTGAGCACTCTTCAACATCATCCTCTACTTCTCGTTTTACAAACCCATTTGCTAATAAAGATGATTGTTACAACATGGAAGACTCTCCCTTTGATGATGAAGCATTCCATAATATAAACACCTAATCTACTAGCTTTCATTAATAAACTCCTAAAAAAAGTAGTAAAGGTGGAGAATAGTCCAAAGAATAAAAGGAATGATAAGACATAAAGCTTAAAGAAATGCTCGTAGGAGATGACTTAAAGATGTGGAAAGGACTTAAAGAAGGAAAAGGGAGATTCCACTTTAAAAGAAGAAAAAATAAATTCCCATTCAAAAAAGAAAAGTTGAGTCGCACTAGCAACCGCATTAGCAACAGTATCTCTATTGTGCCTCATTTGTCCACTAATAGAGAAGACTCCACTCTATCCTCTATAAAAGGAGATCATACCAAAGGAAAGAAGGTAACAGTTGAAAGAGTGAGACAATACAAGAATTATAATGTAAGTCATAGTAAAAGTATTTGTAATAACTTGAGTAAAGAGTCTTCTTCCTTAAGGAAATCGCCTGTAAGAAATTTTTCGGTAAGACTCCATATCTCTATAAGTTGTTCCTGTTAATATTCTTAGCTAAGTTGTAGTTCCTATTACTAGTATTCTGAGCTAAATATTCTGCATTTAATGCCACTTCAGGGTCACTAGTTACTAAATTTAATTTCATTGTATAATGGTATATAACTTCAATGGGTCACTAGTATATTACTGAGAACTTTCTTACTGACGATCTCCTTGAGAAAAAAGACTCTTTACTCGAGTTATTACAAATGCTTTTACTACGACTTACACTATAATTCTTGCATTGTCTCAGTCAGAGCAGAGTCTTATCTATTAATGGACAAATGAGGTACAGTAGAGATGCTTTTGTTAATGTGGCTACTAATGCCATGCAGCTTTTCTTTTTTGAATAGGAATTTCTTGTTTCCTATTTTAAAGTAAGAATCTCCCTTTTCTTTCTTTAAGTCTTTTTCATATCTTTAAGTCATTTCCAACGAACATTTCTTCAAACTTTATGCCATATCATTCTTTTCATTCTTTAAACTATTCTCCACCCTTACTACTTTTTTTAGTAGTTTATTAACAATAACGAGAAATTAGGTGTCCATATTATAAAATCCTTCATCATCAAATGGACAGTCTTCAATAACATAACAATCATCACCATTAGCAAATATATCTGTAAAACAGGAAGAAGAAGATGATGTTGAAGAGTGTTTAGTTTTCACAGGAGCAAGTATTTTAGTTAGTTCATATAAAACTACAAGTTTCTACTATGACTTTAAGACTTTTAAATGATTGATTTAAAATTTTTTGGTCGACTTTTGATTAAGTTGGGAAAATCTAATGTGATATTAGAGATTTTGAATTATTAACCATCATTAAGATAGTTTTCTTTTGAAGGATGGGTGAAAAGTCATATTTATCCCATCATTTTAACGATATACATCAATCAAGATAATAATTGGAAATATTTGGGTTATTTTACCTCATTCCCATCTCATGATCCATGAACTCTATACTTTTCAAAAAATTGAAGTAATTCGTAATAAATTCTAGACCATTTTGATGAATGAATTTGCCAATTTGTTTGAACAGGACTTCTTTGATTGATCCGTGTTCTTTTCCAGTTTGGTTTTTCAAACTATTTTGAATGAGAAAAACTTTCTCTCATGTTTCTTGATAATTCCAATAATTATAATATTTGAAACAAGAGAAGTTTAGATTATAAAACTTTTCAAAGAGGTTTGGATTTTGAGTATAATTCCAATCTTCCAAAGGGATAATCCTTTCAATTATTATTTTAAAGAAGACACATTCTTCTCTAGATTTAAAACCTTTAAAATTGTGTAGGATCTTAACACTTCCTTTTTCAAAAAGTATTTTTTTATAGTTTTTGATCGTTTCCCATCACTACACGAACATAGTAATATTTTTCTAGTAAATATTCCATTACTAATGTATTAACGCTGGTATTTAACTCTTGTTTTTACAAAGTTATGATGTGATTCACATATTTTTTAATGTATTGACTTTTAACTGAGTAATCGATAGACATAGCCTCAATTTCATCGTCATAAGATGATCATCATTGTTTTGTCCTTAAGAGTGAGATTTTGTGTCTAAACTCTACTATTAAGAACCATTTTCCTATAAAACTTCTCGTACTAAGAAGTTAAATAGATGGTTCTAGTTTTTATTAATAAATTCTATTTCGAAGTCAAATATAAATAAGATGACTTATGATCTAACAAAGATTTGTTTAACTGCAAGATTTTTAACATCTTTTTCAAAGATAAATTTCGCAGATTTACAATTTATTTTTAAAAGCAACTTTTAATTCAATAAATCTTCTTGGATTTTTGCTAATTGTTAAGATAATGGCTAGAATTCCCTGTTTATAGTAGAATAATTTCTCTCAGTTTCATTCCATATCTAAAGGTAAATCTCACTAATTGTTCTTAGTCGTTCATCTTTTGTTTGAGGATTCTCCCATAGTCTTTATCAAAGACATCTGTTTCTACAATTTTAAAAGCATTTATATCTACAATGTTTAAGCATGGTGAATTTTTTACCTTTTTTTTAAACTTTTTCACAACCTCTAGGTGCAAAGTGGTCCATTCTAAAGAAGCTTTTTTACTTAATCAGTTAAAATTTTCCTATCAAATGCAATGCAAGATTCTTGTAGAATTTTAAAACATAATTCAAACATCCTAGAAATCTTTGCAACTTTATATTTTATCTTTTACCTCATCTGGAAATTTATAAGCGAAAGCAATTACCCTATTAATGGGTGAGATTGTTCTTTAATTAATTTTGAATCCTAAGAACTCGATTGAAGTATGAAATATATCTTTTTGAAAGAGACAATCAGTCCATTATGTTTCCAATGTTGATCAATATCTTAGGAGAAAATTTATACATCATCTATATACTATGCTAAAAGTAATGTAAGGATTAAAAATCTCGTTCATTATCTTTTGAAATTCAACGTCTGATATTTACTAATAACATTCAAAGTTCCATTCTACCAAGAAGCATCCATCAAAATGATCTCAAGGATTCAGATTCATATTCCTACATTTACAGTATGGTCCAATGATAATCTCTATAATCGAGAAGAGAGTTCTTGTACGAACTCATCAATCCGATTCGGAAAGATGAGAGAAAATAATGTGTATATTACTATTGGATCAACATGTTACATATATATAAGGTAAGATATAAACGAATATCTAATTACCCTATTACACTATCCAATACACTATACTCTAATAAACTAAACACTCTCTTTCAAGCTAAAGCATATATATCTATCATTCCCAACTTGGTACAAAAAGATTCATAAGTCCCAATACTAAATTCCTTAGTAAAAATGTTTGCAAACTGGTCAAAAACCTTTCTACACTGAGTAAAGATAACCTCTTGTATCATCATATCTCAAACGTAATAACAATCCACCTCTATATGCTTGATGTGCTAATGGAAGATTGGATTGTTGGCGATGTAAGTAACAAACTGATTGTCATAATTTATAAACATGAACACATCAACAAAGAGATCTAAGTCTGTCAAAAAAGAGCAAAACCACATCTTCTCACAAGTGGCCTATGTCAAAAATCGATACTCAGATTCAATATTGGATTTATAAACAACATTCTACTTTTTATTGCACCATGTAATCAAAATTCCCCCAACATAAATGTAATATCCAAAAGTAGACTTTCGATCTCCTTTATCTCCTGCATAGCCATAGTATGAGATGATTAATTTTTTTTATAAACAAATTCTTTACTAGGAACCTTCTTAATGTAAGATAACACTCGTAAGACCCCCAGCCAATGCACTATTCTTGATTCTTGTATAAACTAACTAAAAACACCAACAATGTATGCAACATCAGAGCATGTGACAAATAGATAAATCAACTTCTCGATCAACCATTTGTATCTGCCACTATCCTTTAAAAGAGGTGATAAACTATCCCAAAATCTAGACTCTAATCAAATAAAGTGGTCTTTGATTTACACTCCAAGAAATTTGTTTCCTACAAAAGATCCAATGCATATTTCCTTTGGAATAATGCAATCCTATCTTTAGTATAAGCAAACTCAATACCCAAGAAATACATAAATCTACTCATGTCCTTTGTGACAAAATGCATCTGTAAATAACCCTTTGTCCTCTAAATACTTGTAATATCACTATCAGTCAACAGAATATCATCTATATACACGACCAATATCACACAGCTACTATCTATTTGTCCATAAAAAATAAAGTGGTCTACAGTACAACATCGAAAACCACAAGTAACAACAATACTGTTGAACTTCTCAAATGAGACACGTAGACTCTGTTTAGGCCATAGATCGCTTTTCTAAGGAAATAAACCTGATTCTCCCCAAGAGCAACATACTCAAGAGATTGTTCCATATACACCTACTCTGCAAGATCGTCATACGAAAAAACATTCTTCACATCCAACTGACTAAGTTCCCAGGACTAGTTCACTGCAATAGAGAGAATGACCCTTATGGAATTCAATCTGACTACAGAAGAGAATCTCTCAGGTTAATTAATGTCATACTCTTGTGTGAAGTCACATACTACCAGACATGCTTTGTACCTATCCACTATATCATTAAACTTGTATTTAATAACAAACATGCATCTACAAGTGACAATATTAGTTCATGCCAATCTAGGAACCATTTCCCATGTTCCTCGAGACACTAGAGCCTGTATTTCTTCGTCTATAACTGCCTTCCACTTTCGTAGTAAGAAAGTTTATTAGTAATTCGTGGAAAATGACTTACAAACAATGGATAAGGCAAAGACACAGAAAGTAGGATGAAATCTATCATAGCTAACAAAATTTGAAATGGAATGTGCAATGGAAGCATGTGTACTTTTCCAAATGACAATTGGCAAATACAGGTCAATGGGTGATAGATCTACAAAAGGTGGAGAAAAAATGACTAGAGAGGGACATAATCGTCAACAGTATACCTACAAAGGATAAGACACATCTGTTTTTGTAATAATAGTGTCATTAGCATTAATATCACCACACTCTACAATGGAAGGTAAAGAATACTATCAGACAGAGAATCCATACTTTCAAAGAAACATTGAGTCTCAAAAGAAGTAACATCAACAGATACAATGTGCTTTCTACTAACAAGGATAACACAAATAGCCTCATTAAGTACAAGAATACCCAAGAAACAATAACAAGCAAATCTTAAAGCCAATTTATCTAAATCCAGTGTCAAATCCTGAACAAAGACAACATAACTAAACATTTAATGAAATAAGAGGAAAAATATCTACATCAGGACAACTGTTGAAGTAAAATCTCCCCCTAAGTGTGGTAGACAGCATACAATTAATAATATACAAAACTATAAGAACTGCATCAGACCACAAGTACTTGGAAACATACATCTCAAACATGAGGGACCACGCAACATCAAGAATATGTCGATGTTTACGTTTGACGACATCATTCTACTGAGACATATGTGGGCAAAAGGTTTAGTGTATAACACCTAAAGATTAACAATAATTTCAAAGATTCACTTGAGTAAATTTCAAAACATCATCGATGCGAAAGACTTTAAGACAAATAGAATATTGATTTATAATTTCCACACAAAAAAATATTTGATAGTATCAAGGACACTCACTCTATCTTTCAACAAATAAACCCATGACACATAAGTTAAATCAACAATAAACACAATATAATATATATACTAAACACAGAAGTTATTCTAACAATACCCTATACATCATAATGAATTAACTAAAAAAGACTTTTACTGCGAATTAGACGAAGACTATGAAAGATAGTACGATGGTGCTTACCTAACACACAAGGCTCACACTGAAAAAAAGAAAAGTACATCCATGAAAGCGCCTACTACAACTTTTAATGAAGGATGACCCAACAAATAAACACAATATAATATATATACTAAACACAGAAGTTATTCTAACAATACCCTATACATCATAA
>JAMKQA010089849.1:0-17485 GCA_024699735.1 Posidonia australis
CCAAATGATTGTTTAATAAAAGAAAGGATGATTTTCAAAAAGAAGAAAACCAAGTTTTGCAAAATGATAATAAACGAGTTTCTTTTGGTTTTGCCGAGTTTTTGGTGGTTTGCATGTTCTGGGGTGCGTACTGGGTGACTTAGATGTCACTCACGCGTGCTATTTGGTTTTCAGGTGCAGACTGCGTGCAGCCAAGTTCCAGTGCAGGAGTTGGAGCTTCTAGCCGCACATTATGATCTTGAAGGTGAGCATTGGTTACAGTTATACTTGTTTCTGTAATTAGTGTAATTATGCTTGGGATACTGTGATTTGGTAGCGTGTCCGGGATCGGAGCGTTACAATTTATCATTTTTATCATGAAAATATGAATTTATAGTGGAATTATTGTTTCAATTATTAACTGTAAACATGAATTTATTTTACTTATATGGAGACAAAAAAGTTATTTTATTATTTTTCAGATTAATATGTAATTATTAATCTTTCAAATATTGTATTCCATTCCATTTTTATTCTTATATACCAAACAGTAAAAATGAATTATCTATCAATTCCACTATACAATTCCTTATGTACCAAACACTGGAATGGAATAAAATTATTCTATTCCATTCCATCCCAAATTCCCTTCCAAAGTTCATTCCATTCCTGTCTATTTACATTCCAGCGTACCAAACACAGACTTAGTCTAGCCCGTCAAACCCGTGGCCCGATCCAGTGGTAGGCCGTGGACCGTATCGGACCAGAGGCTTGCTAAATCCAGCTCAATCCGTCGGGACAGATGACCTGGCCCAACCCGTTTCAGGTCCATCAGGCAACCTTTTTTTGGGGCAGCCCGGTTTACAAGCCTAGGTGTCACCACCCGTGCCTCATATGAAGTTAGATCTCTCTTTCCCCAACCATGCCATGCATTGCTTTCTCTTCTCACGTCATCTTTAGTACTCTTGTACTTCAGACAATGCTCCTCTTCTACCCTTCCCCTCGTAAACGCTTTTTGTTGTTGTTGTCATCAATACTCCTCGTCTCCCATCCTTTATTGATGATCCTTTGGCTCCTCCTCCATTTCCCTCACCCTCTCATTGTAACCCCGCGAGCACTTTCCTGACATAGACCCTACTAAGCCGGGCCGTGTGGTGTCCATCCTACGATTGTAGCAAACTGCCCTTATCAACAGTGCAATATTGTCACTTGATTTAAGCAGACTCGCGTTTCTAGGAGAAGTGAAAGATTAGGCTTCTGTTAGAGGAAAAAAGGAAGAAGAAGAAGAAGGTACTGCCAAAGTTATCTCCACTAGTCCCATAGTAGAGTTTCCTGACAAGAATAGCGAGTGGTGGTCAGTTGACTAAACCGTGTGCCTTGTTGACGTTGATTCGTAGAGCCGCACAGGCCTCGGCAGTCAGCAAAGACTCCAATCTTCACATGCTAACCAGTCTTCGGTGTTAGAAGTTTGTTCATGTTCCCTTTCTCGATGGAACTCAACATTCTTGTAGGAATTGTTTTCTTACAAATATGTGTGGTTTTAAGGTTTGATGAGTTCATGAGAGTGGGGGGGGGGGGGGGCGGGGGGGTTGCATGTTGGCTACACTGACCAACCGTGGGTAGACTTCCTGCCTACGTGATTCATCGAGTCAAGAATTAGTACCACGAGGATTGAAGATGTGCGTTCTGACTCTTCGACATCATCCACCTCATGCTCTCGATGCAGGAGCTTGTGTTGACAAGCTTCAGTGATGCCGACATAAGAAAGCAAACCAGACTGGATACAGAAACAAAGAGTGCTGCAAGGCTTGCCATATAATGTTATGTAACATTACCAAAACAATTCATATGGTCTAAACATTTTACTAGTCTAAAGCACCTTGGTAAAAGATATGCAGTTTCAGAAGACAAGATGCAGAAAATTCAACACTACACTTGTCTAAAGCACCTTATTCTAGTAAAAGATGCGCAATTTCAGATGGAAGGATGCAGAAAATTGAACACCTGTCAAAAGCACCTAATTGTATAAAAAGAAATGCAGTTTCGGAAGGCAAGATGCAGAAAATTTAACACTTCACTTGTCCAAAGCACACCTTATTCTAGTAAAAGATATGCAGTTTCAGAAGGCAAGATGCAGAAATTTTTCATCTACTTGTCTGCAGTAGAGAATGAACGTGACAAAAACAAATTACAAACGTGTTCAATTTTCAACTGCTCCGTTTTATCTCGTTTGAAAACTGAAAAGCTCTGCATTGAATCAAATAATGATCAAAGATTGAATAGAAATCCAAGCAAGTCATGCACCAATTCCACCAAAAGGTTCAAAATTCATAATAATTCCAATTGGAATTGAGGGTAGGAAGAATACATCAGATCATAACAATTACAATAGAAAAACAATGGCTAACCTAAATCCTCACTACAAGTGGCTGATGTTCTCATCCACAGTCTATTTATTCACATTCAGAGTCTCAATAATAAATAGTTATATTTTAGCTGGCCTCTGGAGTTTAATCGAGAACTCCAAAGTGTGATGCTTCAGCTGGCCTCTTATGCATCTCAGCTACAATTCCATTGTCTACAGATACAAATATCATGTGCGTACAAAGACAATAACCTTTTCAGCACCACATATCCATCAATTGTTCCTCCCAGTTATTACTCATTACACAACAGCAGCAGCTTCAGTGAAGTCTCAGTCCAGATCTCTTGGATCTTCTGAGTTCTTGAGTGGATGTTACCGGGGCCTTGGATGTTAAGGTGTCACCTTTTGTTGTGTCAACAGCTTCCGCTTTGAAACTTCTTAATCTCTTCCTGGTGTTGGGTAAAGCATCAGTAGAGGCTCTGTCTTGAGCTCGAACTGCTTCTGCTGCTTCAAGTTTACAGCTCCTAAGCCGCTCAGTTGCAGTGGGAGAGGATGTTACCTGAGATGGATTTGGCTCAGTTTCCTTCTCAGCAGCTTCTCCATTTGTATCTGGAATATTCCATGGGGTGCCACAGCCTGGGCAAATTCTAGGAACCTACAATTATATGGAATTGTAGTCGTTCACTGTGTGAGAAAATGGGATGACCTTTTTACTAAGAATAGTAGAAGGCTATGTGCATTCAATGCCAACCTTTCTGTTTGAGAATTTTTGCCAGAGACAATACCAATGGATCCGAACAGTGCAATCTTCTTTGCTGCATAAATCTGCCTGTTGTGGCAATTGAATATAAGAGAGGTCATGTTTGTAGCATGTTCAGAGCTGTATCGTCTAAGGATCTTTATTTGCAAGAACAAATTTCAATAACTTGAGTAAAGCATTGTTCAATAAAAAAAACTGTAAAAATAAAGGGGGTAAACAAGTGATTCAGTGTCAAGTTTTTGTAACATATCAGTTACTACTTTCTAAAGCAATACTACGTGCTGTCTCATGTTGTACATAAACAAACACTCAAAAACTCCATTATTAACAATTTCAAGGATTTATCTTAGCAAAATTTTTCCGTATCTAATTAGTAGTTACACCGTTCAAAAAAGTAGAAAGCGAATTTTTTTTATACTTGACCACAGTTTTGGTTAGAAAGGCACATTTTTCTGAAAGAATCCAAAAATTAGCTCAGGAATTCTGGCGCATATCATAGCATTATAAATTGATTTTGCTTTACTGTGAATTTTCATATTTGAAGGTTTGCTGCATAGTCCAGTATTAACATGCTAACTAGTCCAGTATCTAGTTAGTAATTACACCATTCGAAAAAGTAGAAAGCGAAATTTTTTTACACTTGACCACAGTTTTGGTTAGAAAGGCACATTTTTCTGAAGGAATCCAAGAATTAGCTCAGGAATTCTGAGCCCATATCATAGCATTATAAATTGATTTTGCTTTACTGTGAATTTTCATATTTGAAGGTTTGTTGCATAGTCCAGTATTAACATGCTGATGAACTTTTGATACATTAGATTTGTGGAGTAAAATAAACTAATTGCTTAATCAAATCAAAGAGTACAAAGCATATATATAAACCATGTAGGATATATGAATTCATAATATCCATTAAATTATCTAACTATTAACTGATAAAACAATTAACTTAACACTCTCCCTAGAGTATAAGAATCTATCATACTCAACTTGCTACATAAGACTGAAAAACATTGAGGCCCTAAGACCTTATTGAAAGTAATTGCAATTTGATCTTCACTTCACATAAATGATGTATGGATCTTTCTATCATCATTGCCTCACAAACAAAGTGAAAATCAACTTCCATGCTTTATACATTCCTGAAACATTAGGTTACTTACTATCTTGACGGTTGCATGATTATCATAGAACATAACTACAGGTTCATTACAAGAAATATTAAGATCTTAAAGAAGAATTTTCAGCCATATCAGTTCCTCAATAGTACGCATCATAGTCCTATATTCAACATCAACATTACATGACACTATATTTTGTTTCTTACTCCAAGACACAAGATAACCCTCAACAAAAGTACTATAGTTAATATTGGAATGTCAATGAGATTTAGAACCAACATAGTTGATATTAAAATAGACAACAACATCTAAGTGACCATGTTTGTAATATATCATCCTTTTGCCTTAAGAGTTATTCACATAGCAAAGAATGCGAAACACAGCTTCCCAATGATATACTTTAGGATTCTCCATAAACCAACTAAACACACTAGTAACAAAGATAATATTTGACCTAAAGATTATTAGATAAATCAATTTTCCAATTAGAGGCCTATACCTCTTTTTATAAGAAAAATACTCTATATCATATGACCATAACAATGATTTAGGATCTGGACCAATAAGAGTGGTAACAAGTCTAGCAATCATATCCATTGATGTAGTAAATCATGCTTATAGTAAACACTTCTTTCCATTGAGTGTTTTATAAACACTTTCCTATAGTAAATCCATCACATACTTTCTTTGTGACAAAACCCATCATTGTTTGCTACGAACTACCTCAATACCAAGAAATTGTTGTAGTTGATTAAGAAAATACTTCTTCAAATGTTCTTTTGTCTCTTCTACACCCACAAGATCATGTCCAATCATAAGGATATCATCCAACTAAACCATCATAATCATGTTGCTTCAATCCCACTATCTAGTAAATATAAAATGAGTAAAGCCAACTAATGTCGTCACTTGGCTAAAATTTTCAAACCATGCACAAAAACTCTGTTTGAATCCATAAATAACTTTTCTCGGTTTGCATATTTTTCTCATTCTCTCCTTAACAACATACTATGGAAGTTGCTTCATAAACTCAATCACACGTAAATATTTGAACCTCCATCAAATGTCCAAGGTGATAGAACACGCGAGACTAGTGGTTGACGACTAAGTCTGCAATAAACCTATAAAAGAACAATGAGTGCACTTTGAACAACCGATGTACTAGGAAAACAAGTGCACTTGGAACAACTAATGTACTAAGAACAACAGGTGTAAGAAAAGGAATGGCAAAAATGCCTTAAGTAAGACAATTGGTGCACTCAAGACAATTGGTGCACTAGAAGCAACGAGTGCACTTGGAACAACCGATTTACTAAGAACAATAAGTGTAAGAAAAGGAATAGCAAAAATGTATGTAGTAAGATCACAACACTCAAAAGAGAAATAAGGTGTATTTTCGAAAAAAGTAACATCAACATCCACATATTATTTACAAGTTATAGGATCATAACAATGATAATCTTTTTTAGTGCGAAAATACCATAAAAGTATACATTGTATTGCACATGTAGACAATTTATCCAAACCTATTCCCAAAACATGTACAAAAGAAGTACACGTAAAAATACGATAAGTGACATGAAATAAGATGACATTATGAAACAAGCAACTAATAGGAATATGGTTAGCAATAACAAGAAAAAGTATCCTCTTAAGATAACAAACAGTAAGAACAACATCATCTCAATAAAGTTTAGAAATATGTATGTGAAACATAAAATACAAGCAATATCCAAAATATAACGTAATTTTCTCTTAACCATGTCATTTTATTAAGATACGAGAACACAATGTTTAATGTATAATGTCATTAGAAGAATAAAAATTTGTAAATTCTTTAAACATAAATTCTTAGCCTGTCTATGAACGTAAAATAAGAAGACTAGAAATAAGTAGAAATTAATATAAGTATTCTGATAGTATTGTTATTTAGTTTAGAAGTGATTTTCTTTTAAAAGTGAATAAATGTATATAGAGAGATATTTTAATTTGAATAAAACGTGAAATAAATATCGAAATAAGTATTGGAATAAACGTAAAATTTGTAAATTAATAACAATCAACTTGATTATCAATATATATATAATTTAAAGTACACATACATCATACTATATATGTATTACTTTTTAAACAAAAAATAAAAATATCATATATATATATATAGAATAACTTAATAAAATAATTTTATTCCACCCTTCCTGTAGAATAGCTATTCCGAAATAAGTAAATCAAAATATGAATTACTATTCCAATTTTTACATAACCAAATGGAATAGTAATCCCTGTTTTGAAGTTATTCCAATTATTATTCCTGAAACCAAAGAAAGGCTAAGGCATTATCAATACGAAAGTAACGAATAATAGAAGAAAACTGACATTTTATTTCATTATAAAAAATTTTAAGTATAAAAGAAACTTGAGATCAATCCTTAAGAAAATAGATCCAAATCATATTAGAATAATCATCCACAGATATAATGAAATAATGAAAATCAAATTCAAATTGAAATCAACATAGCCCCCAAATAGCAATATAAACTAACTCAAATGGTGGAAAACATTGTTTCTCAACTCTAGAAGGGAAAGACGACAACCAATGATGTTCACGTAACTGACAAACTTGTAAATAATAGACATAATCTTCTTAAACTTTTCAATAGATGGATGACCCAAACGACGATGTCATTGAAAAAGAAACACCTATGACAACAATGCACAAATAACAGAAGACAGAACATCTAAATGGTACATTCCACCAACCTTATATCCCCTACCAATCCTCTTCGTTATATGGAGATCCTAAAACAAACCATGAGTAGGAAAAAGGATTACACAACAATAAAGATCCTTGGTGATTTTACTTATAAATAATAAATCAATTAGAAAATTAAAGACAAAAAGAACAAATTCAAGAAGAAAGGTGGAAGAATGAACCACTCTTGTACCAAAGACATGGAAGATGAACGAGAACCATTTGCAATAATAATAAGTGGATGACCACAAAAAGTATCAAGCAAGAAAAATAAAGAACAATTACCTATTATTAAGATGAATTGAAGACCATGTTGGTAGTAGTACTTGAAGTCTATGTAACAATAGTAAAGGAGATCACGTAACAATGGTAAGTCTTTCAAATTCCACACTTGCCAAGATAACCACATCTACAAAGTCCTCTAGAGAATCTGACATGACATTACTTACAACAATATTTAGTCTACCATGCTTGTCCCAGAAACAATTGACAATGTGACCCACACGACCACAAAATGTACATGTAAACCGTCCATCATGTTTACCACCACGCCTACGTCCATTGAAACCACCACGACCAACAACCATTGAATTTGTGCTTAGTGTGGCGATTGATACAAAGGATAGTGAAACTCATAAGAATCTCGAAAACACACTATGTAGCGATGGAACAAAATTTTTAGCAAGTAATTGACTATGTAACGCCTCAAATCAAACACTATGGATTCTAAACTACTATACTAGGACTAATGCACTTATAAAAGAAATTTAACTACAATCTACTCAGAACTAGTGTGTGTGACTAGTGACTCCTGTCTCTGAACACCATTAGGCTGCACTCCAACCAAACATCTGAAAACAAAACAAAGTAAAAACTCGTGTAAATGACTTCTAAGTTATCCAATATGTTCCTACAAAGAAAATACGACGGAAAACACTTATACACTAAATTCTAAGTTTTCCAAGGCTTCCTAAAATTTTTCTGAAAATATTTCTATAATTTCTAATCTAAGTTCCTATTGGAACTAAAACTCTGAATAAATCTCTTATTAAAGTTCTGGAAATCCTTTTTAAGGAAAAACTCAGTAAACCATATTCTTTTAAAATCTTTCTTTCTATTCTAAAACTCATGCACTAATTTAATGTATTTCTGGAAAACATATCTGAAACTAAAGTCCAACCTAAAATAAAATCTCAAAACTAACTAAAACACAATTCCTGGCTGGACTAACTTTAAAACTTTGATCTCCTCTCAACTAGAATCTGATTAAAATACAGAAGCCAAAATATAACTTGATTCTAGCTTAAATCTAATCTCTGAATCTCAAATCTGAAAACTCTTTTCTTTTCTGATACCACCTTAATCAAGGGTTATCTAACCACAAACGGAGAGAAAGACACAAACATTAGCCTCCTATACTGCTACGGTGAATATTCCTGTCTGGGCATTCTACTGTCTACTTCGGCCAACAGACCGCACTCTTAGGCTCCTCGGACCCCTCTAAGCCAACAAGCTCTCACTATTTTCTCTGTGCACGAGGATGCGTTTCCCAACATTCATTTCTTTCTTGGTATTTGAACTCACAAGTTATCTTACCTAGTCCATTCAACACCTTTCTCTGGACACCTAATCTCATTAACAAGGGCCAACTTTAGAAATCTTATTCTGAAAACATACATCTTTTATTTGAAATCTTTATTCTAAATCTCCCCCATTATGAAAATCTTTTCAATAAAATCGTTCTTTTCTGAAATAACTTCTCTGTAATTCTCACTTAAATTTCAATGAATTTTTATTAAGTAAACATGCCAAAAATACACAAATCAAGTATTATTAGTTTACTAGGAAAAAACTTGACTAAATAATTCTGGACCATAATTCGATAGACTGAAACTAAACGATCTTCCGAAATCTTCTGATTCGACAGATCGAATGATTTCGATCTACCGAAATCAGGTATTTGGGACTAATTTGACAGGATTTCGGTATACCAAACTTATTCGGCATACCAAAATCCCCATTTTCTGGGGACAGAACCCCACGCTTTGGCCTCTAGTTCGTTAGAATTGGGACCTCCAACGGGTGTCTTTCCGGTGAACCATAAATCCTACATAAAACACATAATCTAACATACTAAGTCTACTTTCATTTGGGAGTTTCATTGAAAGCCATAGTATGCATATCAAGATATAAAAATCATAAGCCATAAAACCCATCTTCCATCACTATAGCATGAATCTCGAAAATTCTACTTAAATGCTTGTAAAATCATGGAAAAATCATACAATCATCATACGTCCATAATCCAACTCATATTCATACTTTTCATACTAATCCATGGCATAATCCCAAGATTGAAACTTAAATACTAAAAAAGGAATGAGGAGGGGAATGCATATTTAGAGACAATTTCCGACGATCCTCCCTCCTCGGTGGCTTTCTTTCTTTTTCCTGGTGCTCCTCCAACTTCCAGGGTCTCCAAAAGCCTTCTTCCACCACCGACAACAGCCACCTCTCCCTTTTCCTTTTCTGGTTCTCTCACTCTGACTCTCTCTTTCTCTTTTCTTTCTCTCGGTCTGCCGCCTTCCTCACCTTCTTCTTCTTCTCTATTTTAAGACCACCGTCTCCATGTCGTCATCCTTCAACGTCAATCATTGGAGATCTCGATAAATCTGAGATGTGACATGGAGGAAAGCTATGGATCACTGTAACGAGCACAGTGAAGAGCGATGGAGGTTGTATGGCACGATGCTGTGTTGACTCAACTCTTGATCCGACCCCACTCGATCTCACATGCGCACACATGATATGCACGGGTCCAAAATACCACATAGTAAGGGAATTACCAGAAATAACGTTACTTAAAAGAAAACTCAACACCAATATCTCGTTATTAAGCTAACCATCTAGATTACATTAACTTTATTACATCCATTCTAGATAATCTGGACACAGATATTACAAACTACTGATGGAAGTATGATCAAACTATAATCCATACAAAAACTTGGCCACTTGAAATTCTTCTCTTAACTTCTTTTGTTTCTAAATACCATTGACTCATCCTATATACCTTTAACAGTTACATAGCACTCACTTAACAAATAGTCTCCTTGTTGAAAGTCGAATGTATGTTCATATAACTCATACACTCTTGATACATCGTCTTTATTGGAATGCCTCATGTAAAGTATCCCTGATCTGTAGCTTCATACTGCTCAACAACCATGATCTCACATAATAATCAATTTACAGTGATGCATCATAAGCTGCATCTTTAGGATCAACTAGCTCCTCTTTAATAATGGACAACTTGTTTTATACTCCAAGAAATACTTTCAAAGATTGTGATCCTAAAACATAATTCGAACCATTCAACACGACAGTGATCCCAACACACGTATGAAGATCGAGGGTAAATAAAGACAACGCCATCATGAACCAACAAACCAAATAGAGCCTACCACATACAAACAAAAATCAACATGCCACTAGGGTTTCTACAAACCCCTAGCCAGCTGAAGGAACAACAATGAGGGAAAAGGCTTCAACACAAAATGGCAACAAAGGAAGAATCAAAAGGGAAGAGATTACCCACTATAAATTCCAACACATTATCCAATGGCAACTCTGACAACCAACAACAATGATGGTGGTTGTTGTAGAGAATGGTATTCTAGGGCACAAAAACCCTAATACTCTAATACAACGTGGAGAAAAATGACCTAAGGGGTTTGTACACTTGGAAAGCACTAGAATTGATTTGAACAGAAAGTGAATTCCTGTTGACCAAATAAAATTTTAATGTTTGTGTAAATGCTTGGAAATGAAACAAATGGAAAGTGAATTCCATGGAATTCCGAAGTATAAAAGCTAAACCCACCCCTCATTTCCCACCTCTCACCCTACGATTTCGACAAATTTGTTTCCTTCAACCTTATCCACACCTCACCCCACCCCATAAACCTCACCTCTCTCCCTCTCCCACGATTCTCACCTCTCTCCCTCTCCCACGTTTCTCACCTCTCGCCCCTCTTCCTCTCCCACGTTCTCTTTCTCAACCCGTTGACGCCCATCTTCCTCTCCCTTGTGTCCTAAATCTGCCAACGCAGTGTCCTCCTTATCCTCAACCCGCCGACACCGGTCTTCCTCTCCCCCGTGTCCTAACCCGTTGATGCAACCCATCCTCCTCCACCACCAACTGAAAGGTCCTCCTCCACCTCCGTTGAATTTTTTTTCAACCCCGACTCAAGTCATGGTGGCCATAAACCAATCGTCACTGAGGGGCTACCCCAACCCCTCCATTAGCAGTCGCACGACCTTCAAGTGGACGTTACAAAAGATCGTCCAATCCAACATCCCCGACTTCAAGCTCCTCTTCCTCCACATCTAGGTCCCCAACCCTAACAGTAACCACGACGTCCCCCCACCCCTCCTCTCATCTTCTCAATCTTTTTTTTTATTACGCAATTATCATTTAATTCCTTCCATCTCAATTTAGTCTCTTTATCTGAATTGTTGTCTATTAAGTGTGGCAAGTTGCTTTTCTTGACTTTTTCAAATGAATGAAGGGAAATTTATTTATGCTAATTTGTATCAAACACAAGCTTAATGCAGTGTTTGAGGCGTTGAAGTCTTAGTCCGATGCACACCGTTGTTTCTTATTTTCGTTTAGTTGGATTAAATAACTATAACTTATATCCAAGAAGTCAACCCTAAGTAGTTTCTTAACCTATAGTAGGAAGTTATATGAGGATTTTTAACAAGAATAGGATTTTCACTATCTTATAATTATATTGTGTATCGGTTGGAATTTCTGGATCACGGCTATGCTTGCCAAATGTAATATGTTATTGAAGCCAACTAGGTTCAAGTCTCACACATATCGAATATCATGCAATGGTTAAGAACTTCATAGTTTACAGCATAAAAGCTTGTGTAGTGTTTTGGGAAAATTTTAAGTAGAAATAGAACATGAGCATTCCTATTTGGGCATTTGCTTAAAAAAGATAAAATTGACATTTGGAATGTCTTCAGCTGATTAAAAAAATTGTCACATTTTTTGGGAATAGAAATAAGAGTAGGTTGGCTACGTTGTCAAGTATAGCATGTTCACTCTAAGAACGAACTGTTTGATTAATTCCTTCATTCGTGCTACATCTGTGGTTTTGAAAAGCAAGACATTAGCTATAACCAAAACTGTGATTTCTTATTGATTTCAGCTTTTGTCAACGGCAGCATTTGATGACATAGATAGCATTTATGCCTCACCTGATGATTTCAAAGAGAAGCGAGAGAGGGAAAGGATAAGAGGACGCCAGTTACAGGAGTACTTTGTTCAACATGTCGCAAAAAGGGAGGAGGGTGAGGTCTATGTCATCCCGATAACAGCATACATGTTTCCTGTTATAAGTGTATTTTCTCCTCCCGATAATGGTGTCACCTACAGTTTATGCCAGACAAAGCCTATGTCATCTAATGTGCGACCAAGCTGATGCTGCATTTCGGGATGCCATGCAAGCACAATGTGTTTATCCAGATTGGCCAACTGCATTCTATATGTAGGCTGCTGCGTTAGCCAAGCTATACGTGCACAAGGATGCTGCAGATATGTTGAATGAGGCAATAGGGCTGGAAGAAAAGAGGCAGAAAGGTAGTGGCAAAGGTTCCTGAATTCTGAAAGGACATCAGCAATCAATTTGTGTAATGTCATTTGTTTCTTTGATTGTTGTTGATGGAGATCAGCAGTTATTATTGCTTTCCCCTGGTGTTGTTATCTTTATAGCCCATCTGATAAAATGTAATATAGACTATTTGATTACAACAATACGTTGGATTGTTTATTCATGACTCTTGTTCAATAATGTACATGTGAATTTTGAAGTTGTAACACAACCTATTTGTTTATGTAATGGATAATTCTATTCATCTTTCCACAAAGGCTTGTTTGTGCACCACAAAATTTGAAAGCAGAGATACATTATTGGGCTTATGAGGTTTTTATATTTCAATGTATATACCGTTCCACTTCACATATGGAATATTTATTCATTCAAAACAAACTTATAGCTTGTGAATTTGAAAATATGTAATTTACCATACATTATTTGTTTAGGAGAGAGAAAGAGCTGATGATATGTGTTAAAAGCAACAAGAGACTAACGTTCTTTTTTTGTCCTTTTTTATAATTATTTATAATTATATATTTCCTCTATTGCTTTCGATGAATAACTACTTTTTGGCTTCCTATTCATGTGGAGCTTTTAAATTTTAAATTTTTTTCCTTCTTGATTTCACGTAATGGGATATTTATATTTTGAAATTAGATATTTAATTAAATTTCAAGTTAACAATTGTTAAGATTAGCAATGTCTGTTTTTCTTTGAAATCTGTTGATAAACACCAACACTCATATTTTAGTTTCCTTTGTTTTTCTGAATTAGCATAAACAACAGAAAACTTAATCAACAGGAAATCAGTTTCCCTTATTTTTTAATTCCTAACAATTCTTATTGACTCTAGAATTCCATTTCCTGTTAAATTTTGTACACAAACAGGCTTCTAATTGCTTAATGAAATCAACAGGTACAAAACATATATGTAGGCTACGTAGGATATATGGATCCATAAGATCCATTGATCTAAATAACTACTAACTAATAAAACAATTAACTTAACAATAGTCAACAACCTTATGAAGCATGTACCTTACCTGATTGGCTAATTGACGACGATTGGACCCATCTTGGTACATCCACAAGGTAATTTTAAATAATTAACTGTTGAATATAACATGATTCTTGAAAAAGAATATCACACTACCTGTATTCCAGCTTCATTGCACACCTCACATGAAGGGATGTCATTGCTACGGAACCAGCTGCGAAGATCAAGAAAAGATCTCATACCAAGACCAATATTACCATCTACTGTAGAGCACAACCATCCATCATCCATAAGTTCTTGAAGTGTTTTTTCTCTATGAGAAAATGAGAAACTCTTCAACGCAGTTGGAAGAAGGGACTGGCTATCGTGCGAGCTTGAACTGACCTGAACCTGGAAAAAAATATAGTATGTGAAGTTCAGTAACTATTATTTTCTTCCAAAATCAGACACAGCATGATGAAAATCAAGTAGCAACAGAATTTATCAAACTAGGATGACAACTGAAAAAATCCCATAACAGGCAACAATATTAAAAAAACAGAAGTTTTGAAAACATATTAAAACACAAGGTAGAAGCATGGAAACGAAATCTATCATCTGCAAAGAAACAGTACTGCAGGAGATGCTGAACAAAGTGGTGAGTACTGAATATGTTCATAGTTAGAGGATGTCAATTTGAGTGCTTAATGAGTTATGATGTTATCCAACTTATGAGCAATAAATTACTAGTTATGTAATTACCACAATATTATACCCTCTACCTACAAACCGACAAAATTGGAACACTCAATAAATACTGTATTTGCTTTTTGAACATTTTCAAAAAAACATATTACATATGCCAGCATAATCTATATTCAACAGCACTAGTTAACCTAAGAATTACCAGCCACACTAGATAGCAGTAGCCATTGACAAAATAGAAAATATAAAGAAACATAGAATTTGATGCATAACAGAAAATCAGTGGCACAACGATGTATTGTATTTGTCAAGTTTATAAGATGATACTTGTGAAGTGGACCAATGATGTATATAAATGAAAATATAAAGAAAATGTACAAATTTAATGCATAACAGAAAATCAGTGGACCAACAATGTATTGTAATGTAAAGGACTAACAGTAGTGGTTTATGGCCTGTGATATCTGGGATAGTTTTATGACTCAAACTAGTGTTTCGGTCAAAATGTGATGCAACACCACAGTTTTATGCTTCTTAAGCTTCTCTTTTAAACTTAGGCAAAATTGCTCATGTTCCCTATGATAGAAATATCAATTTGTAGCATATTTTTGAAAAAATATTTTATTTTATTTTATTTTATTTGCAGATATATGGCCATGTCCATATGCCTTGCTTTTTAGAGTTTGCCAGGCAAGAAACTCCTTGCCTATGTTGGCACACATCACTCATGCCCATGTCACCACACTATAGTTTATGGCATAAGCTTGAATAACATAAATCAAAAACATGCATCATAGGACATGAAGGCATGAACCACAAACTGGTACCCTTCCTGAAAATAACATTTGATGAATGCAGTTACACATGAAATTGGTTGCCACCTCAGACTTTACCATTTTCACTAGAGCCATAAGTGAAATTTGCTTATATTTGCTAATGAACCGTGCCTAATTTTTCTTCCTTTCGAAGGTAAGAGTAACATTCAGCTCTGGGAACAAACAGCTTTTATTAGTTAATCTTTCTTTGGAACTCTCAAGGAGATAGTTCACATCATGGACTCATATTTGCATGTTTCCCTTTCTTGTAGAACCAAATATTTGCATGGTCAAATGATTTGCTATTTTCATATTCATGTACATTATCTTTCCCAGATCCAAGACTTTAATAGCTGTCAGCCAGTCATTAAGTAGATCCTCACAGAAACATGCACTTAGTTTTGGCTGGAAAAATTGTGATTTACTAGACTTAGACTGCAAGAGCCTGGAACTTGAAATTTATTTTGTTGATCTTTTGTAAGAGTGTCAGATTTACACTAAAGAGGAATATCTAGACATAATATATAATTGCTTGTTCCCTTTTTAGTTAGAATAATGAGTAATTTAAGGATGTTATAAATTTCCTTAGTCAAAGAATGAGCATGGCTCAAACCATAATGGGGAAGAATATAATTTGCTGCATTATTTGGAAAATATTGGGGTTCAGTCATAGAGTTTGCTGAACTAGGCTCAAACATATGTTTCTTGATAAAATATAATTACTGTTTCCAAGAGCAAAAACATCGCAAGGAATGCTTATTTATTCTTGAAACTCTCAGACTGCTAAACTTCAAAAGAGGTCCACTTACCTCGAAGTAAGGTTAATGGAAATATGTTTAACAAGGAGATATGAAGGATAAGACATAAACATATGCATATAATGGAAACTATATTGACAAAGTTCATTGGGGAAAACCATTTACAACAAGGATATTACTATGGAGTATAATATCTGTATCCGCACCTGATTCTCAAGACGAACATTAAGGGCAGTGATACTGGATATACATCCCTGAGCACTTGCATCTTGCATAACTGCTTCTATCTGTGACACATTTTAAGAGATTAACCGAGTACAAACTAAAATGTCTAAGTTTTTTGCATTCAAGATGAGAAAATATAGTAAAATTATGGATGACACGATAGATATGGAGAATTATGAGTAATGTTTGTGGAGAGAAATAACCTAAATTGCATATATTGAAATCAAAGAATACAAAGCATATATATAGACTAGGTAAATATATGGATCTGCAAGATCCATTAACCCATCTAACTACTAACTAATAAAACAATTAACTCTAACAATGTTAAAGGTGTTGTTTTCCTGCCTTCAAGCTCAATCAGCAAGTGAAATTGATACATTTCAATAGCTATTCGTGAAACATACAAAAAGATGGTGGTATTAATTATTTATCCCATATTCAGGAGTTTGCTATGTTTTAGTGGAGTATATGAATAAAAATAAATGTCTTAATTATTGGTCACAACAGCAAGTGGGGTTGGCAAAGATGAAACAGTAATATCACAGTGTCGATACAGCAAGTGGGGTTTCAACCAGCAATGCAGTTACTGTCGCACATAATTGAAACTAGTTGCTACACCAAGGTTTTTATGCAAAGATGAAACCTACAATGGCATAGAATCCCAACTATAAATATTGTATTATAGATCATGACCATACAACCACTAAATTACAGCAAAGAAGATACTGCTTTCCCCAAAAGAAAAAGATAAAAAGAATAGATACTGATTAGGAAATAGCTCCTTGATTATATCTGGGTTCATAGACCTCCATGAGAAAATCGATAGTAAGGAATGCTGTAACATCAGGACTTGATTATCCATTTTTTATAATAAACCATGTATTATTTGTAATATTATGTTTAATGGTTTATTAATGGATAATCTGTTGTTTCTTGGCTGTGTGTGGTTGTGGGTGGTTTTCTGTGCATCAGGTTGTGATTTGAGACCTATTTGAAGGCCGATTGGAGGATGCACAGCTGTCTCGATTTACGTGTCATTCTTTTTCTTTTCTTTCTTCCTCTTTTTCTTTCTTTCTTCCGCGAGCCCTACCTTCCACCATTTCTTCTCTGTCTTCTTCTTCCTCTTCTCCCTCCCGTGCCACCACCGACAGAGCCCGTGCCTCCACATCTCGTCCGACGGGATGGGTGGCCGTCGCCATGTGGATGGGGATGGAGATAAGAGGGGGAGACGGTGGCGGAGCGGAGGAGGTGTGCTGCGTAGAAAGGAAAGGAGGGAAGAAAGGGAGCCGAGGCGCGCGCGACCGTGAGAGGAGGTGGTGAGCCATCCAAAGGTTCCGCCGGAGCTCGTGGAGGCTTG
>JAMKQA010089850.1:0-24105 GCA_024699735.1 Posidonia australis
ATTAGGACACACCCCTACACATCATGCACCTATACTCTAGACACCACAAGCATTTGCATGGCATGGCATATCGCCCTCGGGCATACAGCAAAAGGCTGAAAAGCCGACATTTCATTTGCAAAAGAGAAATCATTAGAAGACCGATTCGTCGGGCGTGCGAGGGTGCCTAACACCTTCCTCGTACGTAACAGGGATCCTTACCCGCATTTCTGGTTCACGCAGCCTCTTTTTATTTTGTTTGCATGATTTTTCATGTCTTTATGGTTTTCCTCGTCTTCCATAATAGATTAGGTGGCGACTCCTGCATTTTTGCATTTTTTTTTCCCTTTTTCTTTTTGCCATGGCTTTGCCGCTTTTGGGCACAAATATCACCTATTTGTGGCCACCCCCATCGGCATGGTTACAGATACATTAGAAGAACTATACCAACAAGCTGGTTGGATTTAGGAATTTATTACAATTGACGATAACAATTTTCAAACCCTTGATGGCCTGATTGAAAATCAGGGAGGATTTTCATGTAAGTGCAAAATAATTCAAGTGATTTCTAGTTAATTTCAATGTTATAAAGATAATTAGTGCTAGAAATGTATCTTACAAGATTTTATAAATAGGTTGAAAAAAGGTAAGAGGCATTAATATAAATGTACATAATTTTGACAAACCAGAAGCAACAATTGAAAGAGAGCATACAACATTAAAGTTGAGGTCAAGTTGGTAAGATGAGTAGTACCTCTGGTTCAGTAGAGCCAATTAGCTCAAAATTCCAAGTCCTAGAATTTAACAATTCTATCAGTAGAGCTTGTCCATGCATGAACACCAAAATATCAATTCATGCATGACATAAGTGTTTCCTCAACTTATCTTGTATGAAATATTTTAAAATTCATTTATATCACAAAAATTCACAGGAATATCATTATGTGAGAACAATATGCATTAAGGAGTGCACATAAGATAGAGATGCAACATTTTCAATATGCCAAGACTAATCATACAAAGTAAGATCTTTACAAAGGCACACGTAGATGCCAACCTTGTAAAAAAAAGCAACTACTACTTTCACCTCATCAAAGACCACACTATCTCAACAGAAACAACTACTACTTCCAAGTTGCTAAAGAAAGAGTATTTAAGATTAAAAAAGTATTTTAAGATAACAAGTTTGGTATTTGCTTTTGTAAAATGATTCCTAGACTCACACTTCCTAGGAGAAGTAAAATGATTCCTTAAGGAGTGCACTGTCAATCCTATAGAGAGAATTTCCAATTGGGAAAAAAAACTACCAATGTGGTGCGAAGGAGGCACTGCGTAGGAGGGAATGTCGAGGAGGTGCTGCGGAGGTGGTGTAGAACATTGGAGCACTTCGGTGGCAGGAGGTTGTCTCCAACGACAGGCGGAAGGAGGACGACAACGACGAATCCGTGTTGACGAGAGGATGCAGCGCCAACGAATTTGGCGACAGGCAGGAGGAGGAGAAGGATGATTTCAAAGGACACACCATCATGAAGGCACTGCAGAGGTGGTGTAGAAGGTCGAAGCACCATCGAGGAGGCGGAAAAGGACGAGTGGCAGACAAGGAAGAGAGGCAGACGAGTGAATTTAGGGTAAAAAAGAAAGGGGCAAAACGACCCGCGTCAGCGTAATTTATGTCTGTATTAGCGAGGACATTAACGAGGACATTTCCTCGCTATGGACTTGCTAAATAAGAGGCGAGGGCATTGTGAGAAAAAATCCTCACAAAAAACATGCTACATTATTGCGAGGTAATCTCCTCGCAAAATCCTCGCTATATCTTGTTAAAGAATCGCATGTCTACTCTGAGACCATTGCACACCCTCGAGTGGTATTCGACATCTTCTACGATAGCTTGACTTGGTACCAAGGGCATCTGCTTCTGCTTTGGTGTCTCTCGATCTATCCTCTGCTTCCTTCTTGCATTGCCCTTTCCTTGATACTAGGGGCATTTCGGCTACCCTTCGTATCATTCCCCTTCACATTCTTGGTTGGTAACCTTAACTACTCGATCAACATTCGTCATTTCTCGATGCAATTTGCTCGACATGTTTTGTCTTGTCATGCCCTTGTAAATATCTTATTTTGGCACTTCCCAATATTCTTTGAGTCATGATATAATCAATTCCCATCTTACAACCACACCCTTCTATAGATATCCTATTTTCGCATTTTCCAAAGTCATCTAGGATAGGAACCTTTGAGGTGCCCCAGATCACAGGACTAGGGATCTTTGACTTATTTTCCAAAAGTTTCATGGGTTTTCTTAAAATCATTCTTGATTTTACTAATGTTATTAGCTGTGACAGAGCTAACCTGCTCAAGCTGGTGGTAGGCTTGAATCCCTTGAATGTTTTGGTGTGAGTCGCTAACAGTGGCAAAGCTAATGCTCTCATCTTACTCAAATTGGTGGCATATTTGAGTACTCTAAGCATAAAGAAGGTATTTTTACGATTTCGTGCCACTTCTGAGTATTTTCTGAGCTTTTAAGGAACTTCTCTGGATTTAACATAAAATATAGGGGGTAAAATGCAAAAGACCAGGATGGCGCCTTTGAGATAGGCGACTATTCCAGACGCCATTTTAGAAGGCAACACATCTCATCACCTTTCACATAAGCGACTAGTTCTAGTGCCAATTAAGTAGACGCCTGGCCTCCTAGGTCCTCCTCTCGTAACAACTTGTCATCTTGGGCTATAATATAATATATGGGATATTTATAAGTATTATCATGATTTTTCCTTGATTATTCTAATTTCTAAGATTTTCTAAGTACTTATTTATTTATGGAATATCATATAAATCTTTTAGAATATCATATAAATTTTCTAAGTACTTATTAATGCTAGATAATTACAGAAACTTCTAGAATAATGGATGACATTAGGATTAATATCATATATTTTTATCATGGTTTAAAACAAGATATGATATTAATTATCACTTTTTCAATGCTAGAGTTATCTATAATTTAAAAAGATAATTTCAACATGTGCCTAATTTCCAAATATTTATTTAATTACGAGACTGGAATTTGGTATAGATATATTTGACATAATTCTCGTAATTATTGGGGATTTTATCTTTTAAATTGGATTCTAATTTTGAATTTGGATTTAAAATTTGATTTTGAATTCAAATATTTTCTAGAATATTCTAGCAATTTCAAGAGAGTGTGAAAATATTAGGATGAGTCATTTACAGTTGTTGAATATTTGTTGAGTCGGTTTTGGATTTTTTATTTTAAACGAGCTGATATTTATGACTCAACGCCACTATAAGCGGTGACTAGCCCCTAAGAGAGATTATTTTCTATTTTTCCACAACAAGAAATCGAACCTTCTAGGCTATTGTCGGCCTATGTGGTGACATATTTAGATATGTCATCGGTCCCACAGGCGACGAGTTTTAAATGTCTCCATTTTTGAATTTTCGAATTGATTTGGCTTCTAGAGGCTTCCAAAATCTGTTTTGATGAGATATTTTATGTCTTGGTGTCTATAAATAAACACCCAAACCTTGAGTTCTGGGAGGCTTTCCAAATTGATAGAGTTTGCTCAAAGAGATCAATTCTTGGCAAAACTCTGTCGAAATCATCCTAGATCCATAGAGATCCTTTCAATCCTAGCCAAAGTGCACCACCAGAGCTCTGTCCAAGCCTCCACTTCCTCATCCGCTCTGCAGCGTACAAGGGTGAAGGGAGTATCTTCCAATTCTTACACTTTTTTACTATTACATAAATCCATTGCATGACATAGATTAGCCCAGGGCATATGCATGCGGGGAACCACCTCCCCGATTAGTATTTAGTTGTAAGTTTAAGTTTTCCTTTTGTTATTTGTTTACTACACCTAATCTAATCCATTTTCTCTGGTTTTTCTTATTTGTTTTGAAGGGAAGGATCTTACATAGCGCGACGAAGCCACTAAACGACATGCAATCGTTGATTCGGTGAGTCGATGATCCTACGACCTCAACTTCACATCAAATCTCGGGTTTCCACGTCATACCAAGAGTGAAACACAACAAAGGGGTCTTACACCTTCCAGCTTAAAGGCCTTGAAATCAATTCTAGGGTGTAAAATGACCCAAAGCTGGTGTTCTATGTTGAACGATAGAAATCAAGCATTTTACAACCCTTAGTCTGATTCTTACTTTTTTAGCCCACTTGCCATTTTGGATAACCTCCAAAATTTATGTGCTTCTTTCCATGGGTAGGGGGTGTCAATATCCCTTTATTTTAGCCATCTTTGCCCCAATCATCCCTGGCCCAAATTTGGCAAGATTATAGAACGGCCCAATGAAAGCGTTCTTTGTAAAACGACCTAGTCTAGGCATTCTACACCTGGCAATCTAGGCCTTCCATGTCAACAACTTTCCTAAAGTGGCAGAATTTGAATTTCGAATTCTTACCTTTCTTAGAAGCCAATCAATCAGATCTGTTATTAATCAAGGCTTAATTAATGTCCAATCATCCATTAATTGGTGATTATCCACTTCAAGTGGACAGGTGACGTCGGAAGGCTATAGAATGGCTGACTTTTTGTGTTTTACATATGTAGAATGGTCATTTATTAGTGTTCTGCATAAAACACCCTCAATTAGGCGTTCAACACGTCAAAGATAGAAATTGCTTGCTAAAACTTCCTTTTCTGATAGCCTTACCATTCCAAGACTTGTTTACTCACCTGTAAAATAGGTGGGCACCCTTCCTAGCAAGGGGCATCAAGAAATTATCCAGAGGAGGAGAGAATCTTTAGAGAGGCATTTGAGAATCATTAGAAACCACCCAAAGATTATCGTAAAAATTATTGAGAGATGTACTAAGAGAGTGAGATCATCTAGAAAAGGTGAAAGAGAGGAATGAAGTTTTGAGCCTAAGTTCCTTTTGTCGAATCTAACCACGTCGTGTCAACATTCTACATCTCCTACATTCAAAAGGGGGATTTTCTTTAATAGATCTTGCTTATCATTTTTCATTTTACTGCATTAGTAGAAAGGCATTTACATTAGTTGCAACCAGGGGGATTTAAAACCCCTTGAGTAAGTATTCGTCCTCTATTCTATGTCCATAATTTGTTCTGTAGAATCATTTACTACACGTTATTAATCAACATTTGTATTGTAAGATGAAGGAGAAGCTCACTAGCATAGGCACCCTTAAGCGGCATTGGCATCGTCTTAAGGTCGTTGAACCCACAACATCCACATCTCCCCTAGGCGTCTCAAGGGTCAGCGAAAGCAAATCGAGAGTAACAATCACACTAGCTTCAACATACATGGAGTAAAGAAGTTGGAAACAACAAAAGGGACAAAAGCAAAGTGATGAAAGTTCAAAACGCGTACGCATCGAAAGCAACTTTCTCCCTCCAAAAATCCCACATCCATAGTCTAACGATCACAATGGGACGGCTAAAGTACCCCCGTGCTAAGGTGAGTGCTCTTTCTTCTTCCTTCTTTTCTTTTCCTTGCATTTCTTTCTTTTTATTTGTGGATTTTTTTAAAGGACGTGGTGAAATTCCTCATAGTGTTTTGAGGCACCACGACCTTTTGATTATTTGGTATTTTTTCTTGTAATTAAATGCTTGTCACCACTTCTCATTTGACTTTGATTTACGAGAGTAAAGGTGGTTGAATAAAAAAAAATGTTTTTTTGGAAAATCTCCTGTTAGAGTGTTAAACGTGTGAAACTTGGTGTTTTACGTTAGACATCCTATTAGTGATGTTCTACATTGAACGCCCTCGACTTAGCGTACAACATTTCTGATTTTGTTTTCAAATTTTCTTCTTGTTTTCTCCTTATGACTAGCTCAGGGACTTTGGTGTGAGGTGATCAGCTCTTGCCGTAGGGACTGAAACCTCAAGTACTTGGTTGCTTTTCAAAACCTCAATAAAAAATAGTGCTTTCTCTATGCTTTGATTGGCCATTATTGGGAACTAGATTGATTGCGTTTTTTTTAGGCTACACAAATAGATACCCAGGTTTTGAGCACCCCTATTGTAAGAAACTTAGGAGAAGTGGTTGCATTGTCACTTGCTTTTACGAGGGACACTATTCCTTCCCTTGATCGTTTGTAAAAGCAAGTTAGAACCCTAACATAAGAATAGTATTCTCCCTCCCCCTTTCTGTGGTTTGTTGTGGTTTGAATTAATATGCGAGAGACCCAACTAATCCTTGGTTTACTAGACTTTACCTCTACAGGGTAGGGATCTAAGTATGCTCAGGCTCCCCTAAAGACCCTCAAGAGTTGAGATAGGGGACAGTACCCAGAAGAGGATTTTTATCCCATTTGTGAGAACCCATAGCCAAACCTTGAAGAAAAGCCATACCTAAGCCTTAGGTGCTTTGAGAGCCACGTAGGTTAACACATTAATAACAAGTGGAAACACTAAAATCATCTAAAACGATTATTTGGAAGTGTTACAGTGCAGGTTTCTGTGACAGGAGTGTTATAGGCTTGATCTGAAGCGTTTTATATTAAACGCCCTAGACTCAGCATCCAACACTTTGGCTATTGTTTTCTCTTCTTTTTTGCTGATTTCTTTGGGTATCTTTATATAACTGCTGTAGGTGTAACATTTGAATAGGGGAATTGAACAATGTGATCCTAGTTTCATTTCTTTCTTTCTAGAGACTTGTATTAGGTAATAAATTCCTTTATGAACCTTTGTAATTCCTTGTAAGCTTTGCAAAAAGACAGAAAGAAAGAAGGAAAAAAAGAAGCAAAGAAATAAGCAAAAAAGAAAAGAAAAAAAAATAAGAAAAAAAGGAAGCAAAAAAAAGGAGGAAAAAGCGGAGCCTGAACTATTGAACGTCTTTGTATAGGCATCTTACATTAAACTCCAACTTTTAGTCGTACTATATTAAATGCCATTTTATAGGCATTTTACACTTCCCAGAAGAAAACACTGTTTAAAGCTACTAAAATGAATCAAAATGCTAAAGTTGAACAGCTGCAGGTAGAAAGGTCAAAGACAACAAGCACATCAGGAGAGGAGCCTACCCTTATCATCTATCACCCCATCATCGGAGAAGCACTGGATCTCGATTCAGTCTAGTACCAAGCCATGTATCAGTTTCTAAACAACAATGCACCCAACCCAACAGGGGCATCTCTACAACCCAACATGAATCTCCAAGAGCCACCCCCTTTGATGAAGGACAATGAAGGCTCGTTGCGGACTACATCCCTAAAGACCTACACTAGGGACAGCATGGAAACCCACCATTGGACACGAGTCATCAAAGGCAAGGTAACACGCTCAATGGGGCATTCAGAACAAGGGCCAACCCCTTGTTCATGATCAGTTCCAATTCCAACATGGTGAGGACCAGGAGTGAGTCAATCCACTCTTCGAACATCGAGCAGTGAACAACCAACCATTGACTAGATATCATCATCACCAGGCACCTCCTTTACAACAAGAGCTGGCCGCACCATAACCCATCGCTGGCGGCTATCAGCAACAAGCTTCCAACTCAAATATCCCAACCCCACAAGTTGGGATAATCATTCTAGAAGAAATGAGAAAGATGCTTAGCACATTAGGGATGCATACTTAGGCCCCCACAAATGTTGACATGAACTGGTTCCCTCCTATCTGGTTCCCTCCAAGGTTCAAATACCCAAAGACTCCTAAGTTCGACGGGACCACCAACCCTCATAGCCACATTGTTCAGTTCCAGATGGAGTCAACCCCATACTTATACTATTTGGGCTTAATAATTCATCCTTTTTTTCTACTCTCTAGAGGGTGAACCCATGGACTAGTTCCTGACCCTCTAAGGAAGATTTCAGTAGCTTTGATAAAATCCGAGAATGCTTCCTCACCAAATACTAGCACAAAATTGACCCAAAGCCTAGTTTCCATGACTTAAGCAAAGAAATTATGAGGCAGGGTGAGAACTGGATAACTTTTGCCAACAGATGGCATGAGATGGTGGCCAGATCTAGTCTTACCATCCTAGAAAGGCAAGTGGTCCAAACCCTTATTGCAAACACAATGGGACCAATGAAGAAGGGGCTCATAAATGCATACTGCCCTACTATAGCAATCTTGTACAAGATTGTTGCCTTTGTCAAAGAAAATCTCCATGAGTTCCTTGAAAAGCCAAGGAAAACAAGAAAGGCCCAAGTGGTCGAGGGCGTGACGAGATCAGTAAACAGAATCAACAATGCACCAAAGCCATGGGAGCAAAGAGCCATGGCTATTCAAGAGCATTGCCCAAAACCACACCGAAACAACCTATGATCGATATGGTGCCACCCTCAACAACAGCAGTGGAGCCACTCTTAGCAACAGTAGTAGGGCCAACCCCAACAGCAATGATGGAATCAACCCCACCCACAATGGAGCCAACCCTAATAGCAGTGGAACAGGGGCAATCCCAACAATAATCCTTCAAGGAACACCAACAATAATGGGGGCAGTTACCACAATGTACCACCTCCCTAGCCAGCACCAAGAAAAGGATCAAGATGGGTTCATTACCCACCACTCCTTGTCTCACTAATAGACATTTTCATGGAACTAATGGAGGCTATGGCGATCGACCTTCCCCCAGCCAAACCAGACGCTCCGAACTGTGACCACAACAGATTCTACCCATTTCATAGAAGACATGGCCACAATATCAATGATTGTTGGACCTTTAGAGACATGCTACGACATGGTGAAGGTCAACGTATTTGAATGGGACGTTCTAGTGGATAGATCCAGGCAAAGGCAATGAGAGGGGTAGCAGTAGTAGATCCACAACAACACCCTCCCCAATCACAAAGTTATGGCTTTTAGGGATGTTATAATCTCTGCAGCCCATGATCTTCAAGTAGCAATCGAAGACCCCCAGCAACATGTGTAAGAATGGGAGACAATAACTAATGATAGCTGGGATAGTGAAGTGGAAAATGAAGAAGCAGTTGCAGAAGATGAAGAGGAAACGCTGGCAAGAGATGAAGAGTTAATGGATGAGAATCTTGAGCTCGTTCACCAATTCAATTTTTTTGCCATAGATGAGCCTCAAGACGGCTTTGAAACAAAGAGCCCCTTGGCCTTGGTCTAAGGAGCCATTGAGAAATTTGAGCAGAAAACTATTGTCTTCCAGGAATCTAAGCTCCCACCACCATCCTAGTAAGAGAAACCTCTGATTATTTCAGTCGGGATTAATGATTACATATTGCAAGAAGTATCGATCGACACTAGAGCAAATCAAAGCCTCACATCATTATCCATACTTCGGTACCTGGGAATCAATGATAAAAGATTCGACAAAACTTCGTTCATGTGCAACGACTTTGATCAAAGTCAAAGGATGGCCTTAGGCACAATCCAGATAGAAATTATAGTGGGACTGCTAGCAAGCACCACTATTGTGATTGTGCTCGAAGAGGATGCCCTAAAGCCCCTCATCTTGGAGAGATCATGGCTAGATGAAGTAGGAGTAGTAGTGTATTCTATGCACCGACTACTGAAGTTCAAATACAACGGGAGAGTGGTTAGTATCCCAGCACATCACCCAAGGGTTCTTTGGAAGCCAGCTCCACCGAAGCCACAGCCACAGGTAGTCACCTTCCACGATGAAGTAAAAGAGGAGTCACTACCGCCACTCTAGAAGATGCCACCAAGGGAAGCCCTCTCGTCACTATGGGGCCCTAAAGCTGCATCACCACTAGTCTCGCCAATTTTTAGGATTGCCAAACCACCATCAGGCAAGACGGTGATTTTCAAGACCTCGAACACGACAATGCCTTGGACTGTTGTTATTCATCCATTGTCAATATTTCAACCACCAGTGGCACCACCGACAAAAGCCACCAACCCTCTTAGAAGGCCTGCACCACCAAAGCCGACCTTCACCATGCACACGACCTAGCCTGAGGGAGGGTCCAAGAAGAGCAAGAAAGCAAAGCCAAGATTGAGGGGGCAGCAGCACCCATCACCAAGGGAGGAAGAATGTCTAATCGAATTATGTCGCTGACAAAACAAGTAGGCCACAAGAAAGATCAGAACCAGTAGAGTACGACATCCTAGAGTAGTTGAAGAAAACACAAGCTAGGATTTCAATTGTTGATCTTGTCAATAGTTCAAGCCTACACTAGAGAGCTCTACAAGAAGTGCTTGAAAAAACACAAGTAGCTCCAAATATGTTGGCAAAGGAGCTCCAAGTCATCGCTGTAGCGGCATTTGCAGAGCCAATTGTCATCTTCTCAAATAATGAGCTTGCACCTTCAAAAAGGAGGATGTCTCCCTTAAATGTAACAATTTCTGTAAATAATCATTTAGTGTCTGGAATATTAATAGACATAGGGGCAGCCATGAACATTTGTTCCCTATGTACTATCAAAACTTTGGGTGTGTATGTGGCCACATTAACCGCCATATATATGAAAATTATTAGATACGATGATAGCCAACGAAAAGCACATGGAAAATGGACCTCAAAAATTGGGATAGGACCAACCCAAGTCCTAACACAATTGATTGTCATAGACAAGAATGCTCCATATCAAATCATCTTGAGAGAGGTAGTGGCTTGACAGTCAAAGGCTATTTCATCCCCCTACCACTAGTGCCTAAAGTTTTCCCATAGAGAGAAGATTATAAAACTAAAAGGTGATCTGATAGCCGAGGAAGCTGAAACGAACATGATATATCTACCACACAAAGTCAGTGTATGAGAGAAGCCAACCAGAGCAGAAAAAGGGAAAAATATAGTCTCCATGGTTGAGCTCAGAGAACAATGGGCCAAGCCCAAATTAACAGATAGAGTAAAATTATCTCCTAAAGCAAAAATGCCCCTCCCGAATGTAGGATGGGAGATCATAAGGAAGATTGGCTATAAAGAGGGCCAAGGTTTGGGACTAGAAGGAAAGGGAATAAAGGAGCCAGTAACGGCATATGATAGAGAAGGCAAAGTGGGACTAGGCTTCAACCAATTCCACGATGAGCAACCCCAAGAATGGAACCTGAAGAACCACTTCATCAGTAGGGGCATTCTAAATCCCCAAACACCCTCCCACAAGAGTATGTGATCGCATCTAAGCATGCAAAGGACACCAATTCAAATGTAGAAGACGATGAGAGTATCCCCCAACTCTATGGAACTCTCCACTTGCAATCGAAGCCATCGACTCCCCCACACTCAAAGCAACTAGCTCTCTTACATTAGCTGGAGCCAATGGCACCCTTAACAGGAGAGCCAATGGCACCCTTAACAGCAGAGCCAATGGCACCCTCTCCAGCAGCTAAGCCACTAGCACCCTCCTCAGCAACTCAAGAGTCGTCACCAGCTCCCACACCTCTGGATGAGCCATCGCACGACTCCTTTATTGCCAACATTTTTGAGCTCCCCTTGCCTACAGCTCCGAAACCACCCCCTACGCTGGGCCAACTCACTGAGTAGAGTCTGAGAAGGTCATACTGATTGATCGACAAAGTTCACCACATTAGCACGAACATCTTCGATGATTCGTCCTCCCATAGGCCTAAAAGTGATCCAGACTAGGGAACAGATCCTAAGCTTATCAAAGATGGTGTTGATGCCAGAAATGACAAGTCCACATATAAAGGCCCAAAACTCTACTGATGGAGGTAACTCTAGGGGCATCCCCCTAGATTCTGTAAGTAAAAGATTTTTTAATTCCATGTTGTTTTCTTTTCTTAGGAATAATTTAGTTTCTATTTCAAATAAGGGAAAGCAAGATCACCATGCCAATGGTAACAACTCGCAGTTGTCTTCGACCACTGTTTTAATAACTATTCATGTATGTCATTACACGGAGGTAATGCCTCAAGAGCTAGCTACCACTAACATGGTTTTCCTGATAGAAGAATTTGACAAGTTTGGGAGATGTGCAGATATATAGGCATATGAGTTATCGAATTATGAAAGTGATGAGGAAGATGAAGAGGCCAACTTTGACCTGCTTCAGGATTTAAAGGACAAATATGATGAGAGACCAAAGCAGCTGAGGAGGAAACCGTGAAAATAAACCTAGGAACCATGGAAGAGCCAAAGCCAGTACTCATAAGTGCCAACTTAAATCCAGAAGAACCAGCTAAAATGATGAAAATCCTAAAGAGTTCATGGATGTACTAGCTTTCAAGTACGAAGATTTGCCCGATCTTTAGTCAACCTTGGTGGAGCACCATCTTCCACTAAACCCTGGTGCCAAACCTATCAAGTGGAAATTAAGGCAACTGAGACCAGAGTTGGTACTCAAAGCCAAGGAGGAGATCAACAAACTCCAAAAAACAAAGTTCATTAAGGTGGTCATATACCCTAAGTGGGTATCCAACATTGTGCCAGTGGCTAAGAAGGATGGGAGTGTCAGAGTCTACATCGACTACCATAATCTTAATTATACTTGTCCTAAAGACGACTTCCCTTTGCCACACATTGACCTACTAGTGGACAATACCACGGGGTACGAGATGCTATTATTCATGGATGGCTTCTCGGGGTATAACCAGATCAAACTAGCAGAAGAGGATCAAAAAAAGATGTTGTTCATCACGTCGTGTGGTCATGCCATTCAAACGCAAGAATGATGGCGCCACATATCAAAGGGCAATGATGGCCATATTCCACGACATGATGCACAATGGTATGGATGTGTATGTCAATGACATCCTGGTCAAGTCCAAGACAAGGGAAGGACATTTCGAGGCATTAAGAAGGTGCTAAGTAGAGCAAGGTAGTACCAACTAAAGATGAAACCAAAGAAGTGTGTATTCAAAGTTACTGCCAGCAAACTACTAGGCTTCATCATCAGCAAGAGAGGAATCGAGGTAGATCCCCAAAAAGCCAAGGCAATTGCACAAACGCCTCCCCCACAAAACATTAAGGAGCTTAGAGGACTGATTGGGCATTTACAATTCATTCAAAGATTCATTTCACAACACGCTGATTCATGCAAGCCCTTCTATGAGCTATTAAAAGGGGGAAAAGAGTTCATATGGGAGAATAATTGCCAAAAGTCTTTCTATGAGCTCAAAGCTTACCTCATGAATCCTCCTGTCCTATCAGCACCCATACCACGAAAATCCCTATTGCTATATGTAGCAGTTATCTCCTCCTCCATCGGGGTTGTACTCGCCCAACATGATGAAAGCGGAAAGAAGGAGAATGCCATCTACTACCTAAGTAGAATGTCCCTGGGATGTGAGGAAAAGTACACCACTATTGAAAAACATTGTTTGGCACTAGTATGGGCATCTAAAAAACTAAGGCACTATTTTTTGGCTCACAAGGTCTATTACATCATGAAAATGGATCACATCAAGTACATGTTTGAGAAGCTAGCTCTCTCTAGAAGGCTAGCAAGATGGCAGATCCTCCTCACCGAGTTCGACCTCCAATATGTATCATAGAAAGTAGTCAAGGGGCAATCCATAGCAGATCATCTAACAAAGCCACCCATAGAAGACTACCAGCCTATCCAAATAGATCTTCTAGATGAAGAGATATTGGCAATACAAGCTGTGCAGCCACCCAACCAGCAATGGACCCTACACTTTCAATGGAGCACTGAATAGGCAAGGGCCAAGCATTGGCATAGCACTCCTCACCCCTAAAGGAGTTCTCATCCCCCGAGCTGTCCACTTAAGCTTCACTGCGAGCACCAACAATGTAGCAAAATACAAGGCCTTGATCCTCGGACTACGCCTAGCCTTAGAGCTAGGGACGAAGCAGTTAAAGCTCATCGGAGATTCCTAGCTGATTCTGAGACTAATTTTGAACAAATATAGAACCATTAACCCAAGATTGGAGGCATATAAGGATATCACTCGCCTGTTGCTGACTTGTTTCTAGCAAGTGGTATATGTCCATACCCTCTGGAGCCACAACCTTCTTGTGAATGCCCTCGCTTCGCTAGCCTTCTTGATTGAGTTTCTGATCAATGCCAGAGAGTAGACTATCATGGTGCAACAACAAGGGGCATCTCTCCTTGATTCAACCGAGATGGGCAATGGAGCTCAAGTAGGGGATTAAAATGCCATGGACCACAAGTTTCAAAGCTTGCTACAATATCGAAGCAGATAGAAACCCTTGGTTTTTCGACATCCAAAACTACATCTAAAGTGGGACTTTTCCCAAGTATGCAACTTCACAAGATAGAGAAGCAATCAAAAGGATGGCTACTAGATACTTCATGAGAGTTGTGGTTTGGTTCAAGAAATCATTCAGTAGGAGAGAACTTCACTGTCTCACCTACGAAGAGATTGAGGTCATCCTCAGCGAAATGCACAAAGGGATATGCGATGGACACATCAATGCCCAATTCATGGCCAAGATAATATTACGAAAAGGATATTATTCGCTCACCATGGAAGTAGATTGTGCAAACAAAGTAAAAAGGTGCAAGCAATGCTAGTTCATGTGGATAGATTACACGCACCGGCATCAAAGCTAAACCCGTCCCAAGCACCATGGCCATTTGCTATGTGGGCATTTGATGTAATTGGCCCCTTTAATATAGAAAGCAGAACTAGTTCATACTCACTACCGCCGAATACTTCACTAAATAGGCAGAAGCAGAGGCTTTCACCGAGATCAAGGCCTCCAGTCTGCAATTTTGTTTGGAAGAATATTCTTTCAAGGTTTGGAATCCTAAAGAAGTTAGTAGCAGACATTGGTGCAATCTTCACGTCGTAGGACTTCCAAAAGTTGAACAAGAAGTTCAAGATTGAGCTACACCATTCGGTGCCATACTACCCCCAAGGTAATGGACAAGCTAAAGCTACTAATAAAACATTAATCTGAATCCTTAAGAAAATGGTAGAAGGTGCCAAAGGACCTAATTGGACAGATAAATTAACTAATGCTTTTATTGGCCTACTGAACATCCATAAGAACACCGACAGGTTAAACTCCGTCCACAATCACTTATAGTATTGAGATAATAGTCCCATTTGAAATCATGGTTCCCTCATCAAGAGTCCAACTCAACGATGAGATAACTACCAAGGATAAGAGGTAGTTGTTGAGTCTATTGTTAGACCTACTAGATGAGAAGCGATTGCAAGCCACTGAGCATGCACGTCTCTACCAAGAATGACTCGCAAGGGCTTATAAAAGAAAGTAATTGAATGCAAATTTAATGTTGGTGATTGGGTGCTTAAAGAAATCTTGCCACGTAAGCATGGGAAGTTGAAATCGTATTGGGAAGTACCATACCTGGTGATTGAGGCATATTTGAGCAGCGCCTACTGTTTGGCCAGAGAGGATGGCACTAGACTTGAATATCCTTGGAATGCACTACACCTTAAAAGGTACTACCCTTGACACACACACAGGGCCTATAGATTGCTCGAGCTTGCAAACAACCTGTCTTCCAAGACCTTGGAACCTTGCCCTTAGCCTCACCTCACAAACACCCAATGGGAAAAAGGGGATTAGGGTCTGACACTGAGATGGAGTAGGCAAGCCCTAAAGAGTTCCTCCTCCCATCCATGAATAACAAGTCCACACACTTCCTCAAGTCGGACATACTATCCTAGCATAAATCTTAGTAAGTTGTGATTGGATAGATGTCCAAGGCCAAACCTAGAGGCCTAGAAAAGAGGGGAGTGCATCGAAAATTAAAAGAAATGATTCAATCCATCATTAATAAATATCCATTGGCCAAACACTTAAAACAAGGGTGAGACTACTTATGCTTGGCAGGTGCTACCATAGCATAAATCTCAATGAGCAATGATAGGTAGACACCTGCTGAAAGAAAAGAGTAGAGATTAAAAAAAAAGAGAGAGAAAGAAAGGAAAAGATGGCAACAAAAAAGTTATCCAAAGATAGAAGGGAAAAGATGGCAGCAAAGAAGCTGCCTAAAGTGAATGAAAAGACAACAACAAAGAAGCTGTCCAAAGTCAAAACAAAGAAAAATGAGAGATATGAGCACAATAGGATCTGACCTTGGGCTAGAGGGGGTTTAGAACTCTGAGTCAAGCCAAACTCTCAGCATAGAACACTACCCCCTTTCTTCCCACACCCTATACTACAGAAGTAAGTAGTAGGAACCTAGGACTAGGGGTAGTTGGTACTATGGAAAGCCAAAGCGTCTATAAGCCCTAGACATGCGCAAGGGATCTAATCATCATGGTTTCCACCCAACTTGAAGCTCTCTTCCCAACTTTGTAGAAGACTTAATTGCTTTCTCCCAAATCAAAAATCGAAAAAAAAAGGAAAAAAAACCTAAAATCCAAAAAAAAGAAAAGAAAAGAAAAATCCATAATCCAAAAATATGGAAAAATTCAAAAGAAAAAAAGAAAAATCCAAAACCCAAAAAAAAATAATAAAGGAAAAAGGACCCAAAATGGAAAACCAAATAGAAAAAAATAGGGTAAAATCTACCCAACCAACATCATCTCATGAAACTGATAACAAGTCAAGGCCTATGATGTAAAAATTTAGGACATCCGTTTGACCTGTCATATTCAGGGTGGTCGCTTGGTATTTGCTTACGAGGCAATGCTGGGATCTTGAAAAGAGATAGTCCCTTCCCAAGCATACCATTTCTTATTAAACAACAAAGCTGAGGCCATGACTTATTATCTGCCACCTAAGTTTCATTTTATGATTCTTATCTCATATGATTTTCTAAACCTGGGGCAAGGGGCACCCTAGATGGGCTAACAAGTTTGCTAAGGATGTGCAGGGTAGTATTGACAAGTGTTATATGCCAGGAAGTAGGCGTTCTACACAGAATGCCTCCAAAACAACTGTTCAATATCCTCAGGTGTTATTTGCCCAATATTTGTCGTCCTATGTAGAATGCCCAAATAGAAGCGTTCAACACACCCAAATGATAATGGCCAAAATTCAAGTGTTAAATGCCCTAGTTACGGCATTTTACATTTTATCAATGACTTAAAACTGTAAATCCCTATCAAACAGTCTTGGATCAATGCCAAACCCATAGGGGAGTATTCTTTCATTCATTACAGACCAGTATACACGCAAAGGCTTGGGAGTAAAAGTTGAACATTTTTTTAATGTAAAGGATAATTATTACAATTATGGAGAGTTAAAAGACATAAAAAAACGAAGGGAAAATACATAATAGAAAAAATTTAAATTATTACAAGCCAAATTGTTCAATCTCCTTTTCTTCTTGTGCAAGACCCTTGATTCAGTAGTAGCTTGGAATACCAAGCTCAATGGTCATCCTCCTAGAGTAGCGAACTAGTCAATGGGGTGAAATAGGACCCATTTAAATCATCATGGTGATTCAAGGTGGTCCATAGTGTTCGGATGTAGTACACCATAGTTGCTTCAATTGGCAAACCGCACTCACGGACTGGATACAGGGAACATGGCTCAATGATGGCGGCACTTCATTCTTATGTCCCACCATCTCGTAGCAGTGGTGGGTGTTATATACCACAAGGTAGGTAGGCCCAATTAGCTCGAGTTCAACTGGAAGACCCCTTGAATGATGTTTGTGGTCGTATGGTGAGTCATGGGTGTAGAGGGAAGCAGGGGCAGACGAAAGCAAGCAAACTCTTTCCCCCACCAGGTCGGTTATGGCAACTTCAATATTAGGGAAATGAACCTCCAACCACCACGAGAGAAGGAAGGGAGAGCCCATGAAGTCACCACCAATGACAATGCTAGTCAAGCCCATGTACGTTGCCGTAAGAGTGGCCACCAAAGGGGAAAACCATAGGTGCTCGGTCAACTCCACGAGGAACTCCATGTAATATACATTCAAGGAAAAATCTTTTGAGACAAACAGAGTTAGGCCTCTGATCAACAAGGATAGGCACATGCGAAGCTATTCGCAGAAGAAAGTTATAATGCAAATATGATAAATCATGTTGACAACCCTGAGCACAGGATAGACGAGTGGAACATTAAAAATACGTGCAAAGTGTCTCTCCATGGTGGTCGTCCCATATGGTAGTGGGAAGTTAGTGTCTAGACAAAAACTCTCAATGTGAGGCACACCAAGCAGATTGGCCACCTCCTCCACCAAGAAAGTCATCTCACACCCACTAAGGAGAAAGGTGTGAGTTTTAGGGTGCCAGAATGCGCATAGAGCATGTAGTAGTGGCCAATTTGAAGAAGTGTCTAACAAATCCAGAAGCCCAACAAAAGACATATGAGCAAGGACAGATCTCCTTTCGTTAGTCCAAGGCACAAACACTTTCACCCAGGGAGAATCATTAGGGAAGTCACGATCAAACCAAGGAACTTTTGTGAAGTTAGTGATTTCCTGTAGAGGCCCACTATAAAACCAAAAATAACAAAGAAAAGGGAAAAAGTAAAGCAAAATCAAAGGAAGGAAAAGAGAGAAAACATACCCTCCCAGCTTGAATGTGGAACATCATGTGCCCCTCAATTGATTCTAAAGGAGTCACAATCCTCCTACTATGGTACATGGGAACATTAGGGGTCAAAACAGAAGCCATGAGGATAGAGCATGGATCAAGAGAGAAAGCAAAGAACATGCAAGCAAAGGTGAATGCAAAAGGCTAAGATGAATACCTAGAGAGGGCCAAATGCTATTTTATAAGCACAAGAAGAGGCGTTGGAGGCCCCTTTACGCGGGAATTAAGTTAATCATGGAGCATTATGAAAAATTAGCCAAAACTAGAAAGGAAAGATAGGATTCTGGTCTCGATGTGTTGTACGCCCAAACTGGGGCGTTCAATGTTGAATGAGCAATACAAGTGTTCATCATGCATAGTAAATAATTAACACCCAACATAAAGCGTATAACACTACAATGTTTTTTAAGCATTGAACACCTCCCATCTTAGCATACAACATTGTACGCCTCAGTTCTACCGTTCACCACTTATTAGATTTCTCAAAGCACTGAACTTGGTTGTGGCTTCCTCCAACGCGTGGATAAAATGAAAAATGGATTTCCACCAACTCCAAGAACTTGTAAAGTCAAAATACACATGTGAGTATTGATTTTGTAATTTTTGGAATTTTGGACTATCCACAATCACCTATCATGGCTTTCATCGAGTTAATGACTCATTTAAGTGCTGATTACCTTGAAAATCAGTTTTAAAGAACACAGATGAAATCTGTCTTCACAGCTTAGTTATTTATCATTGCACATTTGAGCTTGTTTCAAGTTGATCTGAATTAAATGCCATTATTTTGGGTATTACTCAAGACCTTGGTCATTTTCAATTCATTTTAACTTAGAGAGGGGTAAGGAAAAAGAAATATTTAATAAGATTGTCAAGTGTCTAGGCAATTCTCATCTCATTTTAATCATAACCCTTCCACAAGATCAACAAGGCATACTCCTGAGGTACAAGTAAAAAAAAAAGGAAAAAGAAAAACAAGCTGCTACAACTAAGGGGCACTCTCTCCCTCGCCCTCTGGAACTGAAGGAGGGGCAATAGATGGCCAAGGAGACTGGCAAACCGATGCACCCGAAGGAGCTCGAGAAACAAATCAGGAGTAGTGACGTCAACCCAACTTGATGTTGCTCTCGTAGGCATGGCACCTGTAGTGCCTCACCTTACCCTTAAGCTGAGTCATAATATCATCATTGGCCCTTAAGGTCTACAAAGACAGAGGAAGAGTAGTTAGCACGACAAGCATTATTAAAAGAGAAAAAATAAATATAGCCTTACCATCTGGGCTCTGGCTAGCTACTACCTCAACTCAACTACTTCCGAAGATGGGTCAACTAAAATAGGAGCCTGTGACTACACAAACAGCCAATCAATCTCAGTGGCTCTCTCCTCAGCAAGCTGGCAAGTGGAACCAAAGCCCTCCATTGTCGCTCGCACCTGCTGCTCCAGCTCCTGAATCCAAGAAGTCTGGGAAGCAACAGTCCCCTCCAACTCCTCGTGCTGCCCTACAGAGCTAGTGAAGATAAAGTCACCAACCTGCTCCTTCAGCTCGTTCTCTAGATAAGCAACCTATAACTCACTTCATTAGCATCAAGAGGAATTGAACCATATGCAAGAAAAATAACAGTTATACCTTATCCTAGAGTTGAGAAATCTCCTCTTAATGATTAGGAGGAGGAGCCACACTGGTCAAAGGCTGCAAAAGAAACAAAAAAGTTAGGCTTGGTCTGCAAAAGCTATCAAATGATGATTAAAAGTCAACCTAAGACACAGAGGCATGAAGTCGCCCAAGCTCCTCCCTCCGACTAGTCAGTTGCTGGGTCAGGCCATGCTCATTCTGGTCCTACTCGTCAGCAACTTTAAATTGTGAAAGGGATTGCGTCAGTAAGAAAAGAAGATAAAAGGCTACAAATAAAATTGAAAGAACTCACCGCAATCTCCATCTGGGAGCGATGAAACTGCACAACAACCAACAGCTCAGCCCGAGACATCAAGGCCTTGCTAGGATCTATGTTCCCCATAGGGATGTTTGAACGCTAGAGGAAATGGGACCAATGGAAGATCATTAAAGTGGAGAACTCAATATCCATCCACTTGACCCATGCTGCCTCGTCCTCAGCAATGGCATCCATCGGAGTAGGCGAGCCTTGATGAGCCCAGTTCAGGAGCTATGGGCTGTAAACATCGACCCAATGGTAGGCCTAGCATCTGCCACATCGAATCTCACACTAGACTTGGAAGGGAGTAACTCGAGGTAGTATCTATCGACACCCCAACTGATGAAGCACCCAGCTAATCTTCTAGAAGTGACAGTGGTTCTAGTAATGAATCTAGATGTCCCTGTTGAAAACAGCCCTGTCACGACCTATCTCAAGAACGTCATCATGCTTCTCCTCGGCATAAGGTCACCAAGTCACATGAAAAACAAGAAAAGGAGCATCAGACTATCAAATATTTAATGCCAAAGACGAGCAAGTCAAAGCAAAACTACTTGAGCCGAGACAAGGAGCTCAAAAAGCAAACCACCAACCTAGCAGTTGTTGTCTACAGACTCAGGGGCTTGCTCAGTGTTGGCCTAATATAATCCTTAAGGGTAAGGCATGCCCATCAAAGGAACTGAACGAGGAGTCGGACGTACGAAAGTGAAATGATCCTAGGTCCACATCTGTACAAATGCAAGAAAAATCAATCAGACAATTATATTAAGCCACACAAAAGGAGTTCAATAATTAACAACGGAACTATTATACCTGAAAGAAAGATAGGTTCCCATCTAGCTAGCGAGAACTACCATCAGAGAAGTAGAAATGGGTGGAGTACAGGTGATCAAGGCTAGCTACACCCCACGCGTACTCCCCTACTTGGTCTAGGTCGGTAAGCAGCGGTAGAAAGATGGCAAAGAGCTTTTGCAGTAGCATCAGAGAAAAGCACCTCCTCGAACAGCACAAGTAGGAAAGCCCAAAGCTACTGGTCTACATCAACGACTGGCTCTGTCGGCATCTTGTATGAGTGGTCAACTCAGTGAACAACGGAGGCGATAACGAACAAGCGAGGTCTGAACATGACTACTCTACTGCCCACTAGCTCCCTCATCATAGTGGTGTAGTCTGAGCACACTAAGCCGGTCATTGGATGTCTAGTCACTCTTAGCTTCATCAAACGGGCCATATCCTCCAGTAAGAGGATGAACTCGCCAACTAAGGTCACAATCGAGCTGGTCCTGTAGCTATAACACTCCACCATGGACTTAGGAACATCGAACGAAGCGGAAAGTCAGGGATGGATAGGAAGTGTCCAAATCCCATCTAGGCCAGGCGCTCCTGCTAAAAAGGTGCCAACATCTGGTAACACCTCTAGACCAGCCCCCACTAGTAGCGTATCTTTGCCAGAGCACGACTCTACAAAGAAAAGCCAAATATATGTCATAATGGAATAGGTATAACAAAAATTGAAAGACCAAAGCTACAAAAATCGTTATCTATCCTCTAGCCTCCAAGGTAGCCACCATAAACTCGATACGGGATGCATCTCTCTGCAGGCCCGACACCTAGACCGCATCATTGGGAATGTAGGCCCTTGGGAAGTCTGGGGGAACTACGTCACCTCCTGCCGCCTCCTAGTGGATGAAGTCGAGGATGTTTTGGTACCAGGCGTCATCCTCGACAAAAGCAGCAGCAGTAGGAATAGCAGTAGCGGAAAGAGGATGAGCAACAGTAGGGCTCACCTCAGGAATTAGCTCCTCTGACACCGTCTCCTTTGAGTCACTATTTGACGGGACAACGAATCTATACTCGAGCTACCTGAGTCGTCCGTAGGTGTATTTGGAGCCTCCTCAATAGGAGAAGGTCTCTTTGAAGCCGCCTTGATAGATTCCCTAGTCGTCGCAGAAACCCCAAGACCCTCCACCTCTACCTGAGGCTCAGCCTCAACCACAGTCGCCGCCACAACTGCTCCAACCACCTTTGGAACCTCAGGCAAAGTCGGCCCAAGCTCGCTAGAGGTCGATGGTCTGTCCTCCCTCCGCACCAAAGTCTTTGGCCTCATGTAGGTCTTCCCGAAATGTCACATCCACCATGGAATTGGTCAACTTGATCACCAAGCTACCCAACCATGGATAGAAATGAAAAGGGGAAGAGGAGAGAGGGGCGCACCACTGTAGGCCGTTGCTGTCACCCTCTCACACCGCCAACACCACCCACACCGCCCATTGCTGTTCATGTCGCTGAATGAAGCAAACCACCACGTCGCTGCCACAACAAGCACCATAAGAAGCCATCAGAGACCACCATCATCACCAAAGAAGAAGGACAGGGAGTCGGAGAGAGGACGTAGGCCAGTAATGAAGCTGCCTAATGTGTAGGACAACTTTAAGGAATTTCAAAGTTGAACGGCTAAATCTGGGCATTCAATGCAAAGAAATCAAAGCATTAAATAGTAGCAAGAAGGTGTACAACAATTTTAGAAGTTAAAGTGTTAAACACTGAATATTAAGTGTTAAATGCCTAATATTAAGCATTCAACATTGAAAGTCCCAAAAGAAGTGTTCAACACCTATGATGCAGGGACTTGTCTAATTTCAATTTCATTTAATTGTCAAATCCACTCAAAACTTGTACACAAACATAAAATCAAAAAGGTTTGCATTTTATTAATAAAAAGGACTACACTCATTACATATTTGTTTCTTTGCAGACTCAATATAAAATTTGGGTTTCATACCCTTGTACCAAATTTCATAAGTCACAAAGGAAATAGCATCACGGTCTACACTCCTATCCTCTTGAGAAGAGAGGACTCCATTCCATCCTTTCTCGTCCCAGATGCTAGCATGGAAGAATACCTAAGCAATGTCCCTTGGGGAACCCCTTTGACGTGGAAGGAGAATGTCCAAAAAATGCGGCATTAAAGGGATAGTGGGGGGAATACCCAGCATAAACAAGCAACATTGGGGATTGTAATGCACAAATTTGGTCACCCCAATCAAGGTTAAGAAGTACTTGCAGTCATATGGCACTCGAAACACTGAAAGTCGGTTGAAGAGATCCATCTACGACTTCACTTCACATGTAGAGATGCGGCAGACATACTCCTCCACTGAAAGATTGACATCAAGAGCAGGTAGCAAGATGTGCTCATCTAGCCATCTTAGAACTAGAAAAGGAGACTTGAAGAACGGCCCTCCCACACATGCACTGGATAAACTCCAGATGGTGAATGCCAACATCAGTTGACTTAAGCTCTTCCCTGGGTTGCAGACGCTCATACACATAAGCATGCATTTCCATTATCTGGTGGCCAACCTTTGTTGGCTGGCGGGAGCACAGCCGACCATGAGCATAGTTCCTGAGACTGTTTCGATCCAATAGCTCTTGCTCTGCATTCTTCACCACCTATAGCACCACCCCCTGCCCTTTCTTCACCCTTATATCAGACCCAAGCTTCATCCTTTGCACCTCAGCTTATAGCACCTTTGCATGGGTACACCGGCCATCTTGCTGTGGCACTAGACGCTGGAATGGTGGATCTAGAGGAGCCTTTAGGGACGACCCATACGGTGTATGCGGCACCTACGTTAGTTGCACAATCCACGATAGTAGTAGCTCCAGATGCTCTCCTTGCGAGGGTGAGTGATTTAGAGCGAACACTCCGACAAGTGCAGGGAAGAGACCGTTGGTCTTACCAGTTTCGAAACTTCTGTTATTTCTTAGAGGTGACTCTCCCTCCAAATTTTCATATTCCAGAATTCAAAAGTATAATGGTAAA